>DVQP01000061.1:0-39480 GCA_018231745.1 Danaus eresimus
AATTAAGAATTCTTCTAAACAGAATTAAGAATTCTTCTAAACAGAATTAAGAATTCTTCTAAACAGAATTAAGAATTTTAAATGTCTGTACATTCCTATATTTACTTTAAAATAAATATACGTATTTTCAATATAGGTTGACAAAATAAAAAACTTAGTTTTTTAACTAATTCTTAAAAGATTTAGACAATCGGATATATAATGGAGCGAGATATAGAGCCTGTAAAATCAGCAAACAAACACTTTTACGAAATATACTTATTATTATATTTATTTCAAACAAAAGACTAAAATTTTAGGAGCATTTCAAAAGTAAAATAAAAGTATTTTATAATTTAGAAACCAAATATGTTTTAATAAAAATAATTCACGTCGCTACATTTAAATTTCAAATATTAATAAAAGATTATGGTCACTAAAAGGTTTAAGTGTTGCCTCGTCCTTATGTCTCTGGAGAAAAAAATTTCGTTAAGTCAGGACAAAAAGAGGGTTTGAAAGAGAGTTGAATTTGACATCGGTCATTTAAATTATGATTATAGTAAAATATAGAACTGATTATTGATGAGGCCGTTTTGTCTGCATGTACCAACATTAAAAGAACCTTTTAGTAATATGTTATAACAATTTTGTTTTCTGGTACAAATTTTATAAACAATAACAGCCAGTTGGCTAGCAAGAGGAATCCTTTGAGATAAGTAAAAATAAAACATTTTCTTAGTCCAGATTGTTTATTATCTAAAACCGTAGCCGGTGAGGGTACTGGCTGGAACGCAGTCCAAACGAGGACTTGAGGTATCCTCGAAGCAACTTCTTGTCTGCACGTGCACCGATAGCCTTGATAACGGCCTCATCAACCGCCTTCTGGTCAACCTTGCGCTGTTCTGATGGCGCATATTTCTAAAAGAGATTTAATCCATTACTGTTATATCCAAGTTAATCTTGTAAGGGAATTAGCTTGGAGGCACAATTATTATTGAATTGTTGGAATAATATTGTAAAAAAGAAGTTCAATCTTTTTAGAATTTCTATCAGATACAACAAACAATGTGTAAAAAGCACTAGCAAACTTTAAACATGTTTCATTATTGTAGTTGTCTTAAAAACAGTATATATAACTTGGAGGTTATTTTGTGTATTATAACAGAGTTCGCAACAAACCTCTTTCTTGGTAGCGAAGATGTCCTCGCCTTGCTTGCGCTTGACACTACGCTTGACGCTCTTCTTGTTCTTCTTGAAGTAAGCGTCGTCAAGGTGTTCAGGGAGCTTGAAATCACCTAGGTCCACCTTGGTGCTAGTTCCGATAACATAGCGCTGCGGAATGCGGCGAAGCGGGCAGGAGTTGAACTAGAAATATTTAAAACATTCAGTAAAACCTGCATATTAACATATATATATACATTCTATAACACAGGAGCAATACAAAATTAAGCATAATAGTCCTAATTGATCTAGTCAGATGAAGAGCTTATAAATAGTTGCTTGATAAACTTACAGCGAAAGGTCCAGTGACAAGCAAGAGTCCACTGGGCAGCACCGACAGCAGAACGACGCGTTTGCCGGCGTGTCTACCAGCCAACAAAATGCACACGGTGCCAGGCGTAAGATTGGGCCGTGTGCGACGCACGTGCTTGCTAAATGTCTTGTGGTGGGAACGGGTGGTGATTCTATTTAAAACAAAATATGATCATTTAATGTTGATTCAGCATAATTTAACTTACAAAAGGTTATTACAAAAAATACAAAAACTGAATCAAAAACAAATTACAACTTTAATTCATTATTTCCTAACAATAATTAGTTAGAAAGCCCTACCAGTTAGTAGTGAGTCATTTCATATATCAATATAATATAATCAGAATGGGTAGATTCATATATATATATATATATATATATCGTGTCTAAAAGGAGAGAAATTACATACTTTGTAACAAAGCATATAAAATTAATCTGGTTAATACAACAAAATATAGTTAAGAGCATCTGTAAAATATTGTGGATTATGTGTATCAAATTTTAACTTACTTGTCCTGGGTAGGGTAGAACGACCTCCTCTTCTTGATCAGAACCCTACGGGTGCCTCCATTCTTGTCTCCTCCAATAGGCTTAACAACCACTGCTGGTTTCTTGGGCTTCTCAGCTTTGGGGTGCTTCTTGCCGATGAACTTGTACTTAGCCTGGAATTAACCATAAGAATAAAATTGTGCTTCTGGTTTGTTAGGAGGGATTATTAATAATTTTATTAAATAGAGTAAAATAAGAACATGATATTAAGTATTAGTGAACTACCATAAAATAATAGATGTTTTAAAATTTTTCATTTATTTATAATGTAAAACTGTATAATAACATACAACTGCTATATACTAAATAATAATATTTAATGTTTTTGGAAATATCAGTAAATATAAAAAACGAACTAATAATAAATTAAACGTCGAGTTTAAAACACTAATTACCTTCTTGTGAAACATTTTGGTCTTGGAGAATCTCATGATTCCATTACCCAAATCATAATTCCTTGGTTTGCCAACCTTGGCCTTCTGAACACCGCCTGCTGGGGCAGCGGGGGCCTTAGCCACCGCCTTGGGCTGAGCTGGAGCCATTCTAAGAACAAAACAACCTCAAAATATTACCATCTAACTTACGAGTTACAGCAAATAAGAACTATATCTTAAAATAACAAAGGTTACGTTGCAAAGCAAATTTTATAGAATCACTACAATGCTTTAATGTTTCTTAAGTGCACTTTAAAACTATCACAACTCTATTTGAACGTAGAACTTTTCATGTGTTCAAAATATAATAGGCATAAAATATGCTCGAAATCTACTTCTCGGTTAATTATTATTGAAGATTCCTACTTTTAAAAGAAAAATTCAGGTAATATCAAGCCTATTCTGATGGATTTATTTTTAACAAACACAATATCGACTCACATTAGAACCGGGGAACACAGAAAAAGAAGTTGACACAAGTAATCACAGATTACATTGGTTGTTTTGGTATTGCTATACTACAAAATTTATATTTAATATCAAATAAATTTATATTAATAATATTTTTAAGTTATAACTAACATTTTGTGGTATATTTATTTGATTGTAGCTATAAAGATATTTTTCAATAGTAAAATAAAAACAATACTCAAACAAATCATACAAAATCAAAACAAAGAGTCCTATTGTTTCTGTAATTACAATATTGGAAGTTTGTAATACTTAATCACTGTTTTTATGTTCATTCTTGCTTTTCATAAAAATAACTAAAAGGTTTTTGTTTTATTGAAACTTTGTTAATCAGATTTTACTAAAATTAACTAGACAACTTTTATTCATCCATCTACCATATACACACTTATTCATAATAAAAAACACTCATTCATTTAATAAATACCGGATATTAATTATTAAATTCATAAATTTAACTAAGCTTATAAATAAAAATTGGCTGTTTGTTTATAATTTCTTGATTTAGAACGTATGCAAAATATCTGTCAACTATAATAAATAATGACAATGTCATAGCCGTCAGCTAACTTTAAAAATCAGTATTAGAAATGGCTTCTTTGAGGAGCCCGTCTTCGCCAACCGACGGTTATAAAAGATTCAGTGATGATTTTGCAAACACCAGTATCAACAATTATGGCTCCAACGTTACAAGTAAAACAGAAGCTCTGATTTTTCCATGCACAGTAGCCGCCGCAGTTAGTGTACGCTTTTTGTCGTTAACAATACATATGTAATGCATTTAACATTTTGTTTAATTTTATACCTTTATATTAGGTTCTAATGAGATCGATACTACTTAAGCCTTATACGGGACTCAGATGAATGAGTCACTGGTCCACTAACCCACAAGTAACCATTACGTTTTAAACGGTCGACCTACATACGCATTCGCTTTTATAAACAAATTTTTGCACATATAGCTTTATCCGCATGACGCTATAGATGTACACCGCCTTGCACATAATATATGACTTAGTATGCTTTATATGTGGTTGAATATCCTCCTTGAGAGGAATTATTACATTCCCACCTGCCCTGACTAAAACCATTCAGAATTGACTTGCACTTCAAGAAGATCCTTAGTGTCAACTAATATATATGCATATATACATTTTATGGTAGAAAATAAGCTCCTAATTTTTACTGGTCTATTACATATTTTATAAAGGTGCTATTATATAAAATTTCAAGCTGGTTGAATAAAATAATATGAACCCATTACAGACTGTATGATAGATCTTTTAAGTTCTGTAATATAATGCTTTTTTATAATTATATTTTCTAAGGACAGACAAGACAAACATTATTGTTTCATACATGTACAACAATATATGTAATGTGTATTAATTTGTTGACATACCAATTAAATACAGACCAAATATTTAACATGAATTAAATTGTCCCACAATTGTATCTTTAATAGTTTAAGCATTGGTGTTATTTATCAAAAGACAAATTGTCGAATAGAATCCTACAATTTTTTTTAAATTATTATGTCTTAATTTATATTTACATCAATGTTAATTATTCTAAAAAAGATCAACGGTAATTTGAACTAGGTTTTGCTTAAATTTTTATTTGAAATAAAAAAGCTTGAAGCACTAGGACTCTAGCAAAGCTCTCTTAATTTTGTATTGGAGATTGTCACGGAGAGAATAAAGGTAGGTAAGCATAAATTAATGTTCTTAGGAAAATTATGTTGTTTTATTGTATATAAATTTGTAATGAGCATGCACTTGTTATAGAAAGGAAATGTGTAGTTGAAATGATCCGAGATGAGTGCAATCTTTATCATAATATCTTATCATTTCAAATTGATAAGGCAGAACAGTTTTACTATTTATAACAAATTGTAGTATTCAGTTTCGATCACCTGATTTAAGAAAATGTTGTAAAATCTATTAAACTGTGCAATATCAATTAAAAAATTAAATGGCGAAGTCAGTACTTATCCCCGACAGAATATATGATTTGTTAATGAGTTCATGGTACAAGTTAAAATCATGTAAGTTTCATAATAATGTTAATAATGTAAAGGTAAATTATTTACATGTAGAATAAAGACTTAGCTTGACATACTTGCGAGTAGCTAGCTCAATGTTATTGGTTAGCATGACGCATCGCTATTCGCAGAAATGAACTCTCACATTAAATTCATTCAATAAAGTACATTCTTAATTCTATCGCATTATGCACTTATTTGATTTGAATTCTCTTAACGTGATGAGACAAAAGTTTCAGATGTGAAGAAAATGTAAAGAGTATAGAACTTACCTATTTTATATTGTTTTCATCATCGTATTGTGTAATCTTCTATTATTTCGCATTGCACGAACCTCATTTTGTATGAACTAATAAAATCGCACTGAAAACAAGGTCGTATTTAACAACTGGGCGATGGTTGCTAAACGACTTTGAATTTACTTTTTATGTCTTCCTAAAATTTACTTTCGAGTTTTAATACACTTTTAAATATTAATACATAATTGTTGTTAACACAGTACTTTTGAAAATGGTTAAAGTTATTTTCCAACGTGATGAATTCTCATTTATACGGGCTTAATTCTGTTATTATTATATTTTGATTGTAAAGTATTGAAAAACTATTTTACAGATTACCTTCTAATGAAGATGAGTATCCATTTTATTAAAAAGAAATAATGTATTAATGGAGATTTTTTAAAAAGTTTTAACACTTGTCTAACCTATGTATAATACTCGACTAGGCTAAAGTTCTTTCTGGTTTGTTTTGAATAGCTTTCGCTGCGACTTTGTTCATGAAAGAATTGACAATGCATATTTGTTAAAATTCTTCAAGAGCTTCAAGAGCTTAGTCCTTATTAATGTTACATAAATGTACGGTGTATAATTTAATTTTGTAGTATTTTGTAGATGAAAGCTTTCGAAAGAAACTATTGCAACATTAATAATTATTATTTCACTTCTGTTTGTCCTATAGTAATAATAATAATATTAATGTTGCGGTCTTCACAGGATATTCCGATTTAAATAAATTTCATAAGGCGGTGATAAACATATCGTAATCGTTTTATGGCCGATCTAGACTATAAAGCCGTTCACAGTTTGTTCTCAGTACCGTCTCGGTTTGATAAAGTATTATGAAGTAAAAAAAAAATATGCGCACATTCATTCTATCTGTCACAGTCAAGTTTCGCCCCAATCCCAGTCCAATCACGATCAGGTTCGAAGACATTTTGTTTGAGTGAGATCGAATTTGTCACGACATTTAACGATAATGTGAATATTGCTCAGTCAGCTATAACCCGCTGTAGCGATAAGTACATCAATAGCAATTAACTTCAATACTTTAAGTATATTTTACTTTTAATTAAATTTGAATTATATTTTAGCAAAGTAAAGTTAACTTTGATGATGTTTTCTACTTTTCTTGATACGACAATCTTCTTCATCAAGAAGAACAGCTATAATTGCTATTTCGTCAAACGAAAAGTTTAATGAAATTTTTTCATTGCAAATATTATAATAATTTTCTGAGTTTATCAATTATTCTATTAAAATATTTGTAAGGTTATTTACGAGCCACATATTATAACATCCATGACTGATTATTGGCAATTCAAGAAAGAATCGTGAACTGAGTCAGATTGTATAATGTGATCATGATACGACTTTGTCTTGTATATATTATACTTTATATCGTCTGCCGGTAAAAATAATAGTTTCATTTAAATGATTACCCGCGGAAGTATTATATCTCATTACTACCAATGGTTGATATGAGGAAATGATAATGAAAATTGGTATTTTTTTTCGATAATATTCCGCTTATTCTTTCCTAAATATCTGTTAACGCCCCTGTAGTATGCATTCTACCCCATTACACTGTGGTTGACTTATCTAACGCAAAACGAATATCCCCAATGGAAGCAGAAGTCCTAGAGACTAGCGAATTCAACAAAACAATCTTCAACTGTATAATATAGATATAAAAAAAAGAAAGTCCACAATTGTATCTTTTTATATCATAATGTACGGAAGTCTCGGTTTTTCTATACGACTCCCACTTGTAAGGTTTATTATAAGTTATTATTTACGAACACTGCATAAAAATTACTTAGAATATATCACAGTGACGTAATATGTTAATGTTACTATTTAATATGTGGCATATTGTCTTCGAATTGTTTGTAATTCCTGATACCTAAATAAGTAAGTCACTTCAGCAGGTTGGAAATATTGAACATCAGTGAATGGACATTGACGTGAAATCGAACTAAATTAACGATTTATATAGGTTTCAAACGAATACTTCGTTGTGAGTGTATTCAAAAGAAAACTATCTTTTTGAAGCCAACTTCAACATATATATAATCAACCAAATGAGTAGCTATAAAATTGAATTGGTTCGGAAGTTTTAGATCAAATCCAAAAAAAATGCGATTATGGAGGTCGCTAAGTCCTATTGCATAAAATATACAACCTTCATGACATAAATTTACAAAGTTACTGACAGAACTGAAAAAGAGGTAGGTATGTCTCGTTTCCAATTAAGCGACGTGTTTGTTAATGTATACAGGGTAGATACATAGCTCCTTGACTCAATTAAGTTGTGAGTAAAATAACGGAGTGATACATTAAAGTTTACTTAATGATAATTAAATGTAGCGTCAACATATCGCAACTAATATTTGTGGGCATGTTTTTTTATTTTTATTGTTGTCAAAATTATTTAAATTCCGATGATTTGATGGTAATTTTTATTTAAAAGTTAAATAAAAATTTAAATCAGTTAAGCCTGAATTCAGAATCTAATTGCAATGTCTCGTTACAAAGTGGTAACCACTTATTGAAATATATTTTATAGCCATTATATACGCTATATTTTTAATATGTAAAATTATTATTAAACTTTTGTCAACCGTACATCTAGTGTCTTAATATTTTGTCAGTAAAATGACAACGGCTAAACTGTACAGTGCGGTGTCCTATTAAGATTAAAATGTGTACTTCAAGAAAATATAAAATAGGGTTGGAGGATGTCTTGTCCGTAGTCAAAGATGTTTTACATAATAAAGTCTATAATGCTTTTATCGATGGCTTAGGTACGTATTGTAATTTATGCAAAAGTGGCTGGAAAATTTATATAAGTATTAGAATTTCTAAAGGTTATATAAAAATACATTTTCTATATGTTATTCTATTCATCGTTACCGACAAAGTATATGTGTATTTACCTAAGGCTTGACTTTGAAACGTGTAGTTGTGAGTTTAATACATACATAGCTTTTGAATCTCAACCTTACGTTATTAGGTTTGAGACCCGACATTTTGTTTGACGTAATTTAAATGCAGTCGCCCCCACAAAGATGAATATAACGAGCGACGTTTTATACAAAATTAGTAACCCGTTTTCTCACACATATACACTTTAATATTACATAAACCTCTCCCCTGAAGTTCCACGAAGTCGGCTGGGAGCTTACGTAACCTATTTGAAAAAAAATAATTTATCCAAAGGAACAAAAAACTACAATGTAGGAAACTGTAAGATCGATACTGTTACTTTAATAAAATTTAGATTACTACAGTATAACATTTCTACAAAATTTAATACATCTGACAATTTTTCGTCAAATAAATTTCTATTCATCAATAGAATTATGCTTAGAATCACTTTAAAAATTAATATGACAGACTTTGAAATTGATTGGAGCAAAGCCAGAAATGAGGATGACGAACATTTTTTATTGAAGCCTAGTTTTGCAATAAAGCTTCATATCTTCGTGTATGTATTATAAGATTCTTTTGGATGTTGTGGCGATGAGGTATAACATTTTAATTCAGCGCTATACCTAAATACATAAATACGAATTGATTTTGTGTGGTCGAGCAACAAATACCCACATATTCACATACCAACCATGGTATTAATTAACATAATTTGTGGTTCTGTCTTTTACATTGTCGTTTATCTGACACGTTAAACAGATTTCTAAATAATTTGTGCGACATTAAATAGATAGATCTAGTTAAAAACTTAGAATTTGTCAAACGAAAGTTTTAATATGTTTCACTTTTATTTTATTTTATTGTTATTTTCAATCTTCTTTTTCTTTGTTTCGTTGTGCAGGTGATTATAAGTTCCAATTCTGTTGTCACTTGTGACTCACGACAAATTGTAGAGTAATTAAAGGCGTAGTTTTATCAACGATATTTTTTGATTGATTAACTTTATTGTATTACATTAATCCGTCAATCAGTCGACTCAACCTTCGGCTCGAAATACAAAGTTCTTAGCTAATTGCTATCATGTTTTATTTGTTTTAATCTGTCTTTATACTTGTTCTCTAATAAAAATTACAAAATCGGGGTGTAAAACTGTATATGTTGAAAAATTGCATAGTATTCCGTTACTTGTTACACGAAACATTACAGACAACCGGACTGGAGATGGCGCTGGAGACGCGACTCTGGACATGGGAAGCCGTTCATCACTCCACACCGGAATTCAGATGTCGGAGGATGAGCATTGGGAAATGAACTATCATGAAGCCGCCATATATTTAGAGGTAATTGGAAAGAAATCTTTACAATAATAAACCTAATTGCAATCGTAAAAATCTGAAAGCCCCTAAATTAATATTTGTAAAGAATGAATATTATTTAAGTTGGGTTCAGAGCTAATTTTATTAAAGTTACTGTAGTTTCTATAAATAATATAAATCTTTAATTTTAGGAAGGCCAAAACAATGAGAAGTTCGATTCGCACCCATCCAGTCCGGAGGAATTACCGGCCTACCTCCGGGTACACAACCCCTGGTACCATGGTCTGGACCTCTTGGCTTCACTGGTACTTATACTGCTGGCCTTTACCGAAGATCCAGCAGTACCGGCTTTTGAAGTAAGTTCATGTTAGAGTTAAGTACGTTGGTTAATTCCGCTTTATATACTTTAAAAAATATATTTATTACATTTAAAAAAGAAAAACAGAAACGACGTGTTTCAGAACTTTGCGAAAGTACTATAGCTTCCAATTTGAAACCAATTTTGTGTGTAATTGTAATGTATGTATATATTTTAGCTACCAGTATGGGCTCACGGGACTATAGAGCTATTAGCGCTAACAGTCATCGGAATAGAGTTACATCTTAAGTTAAAATGGATTGGATGGGGTACAATCTTTAAACATAAGAGGACTATGATCAAGGTGGGTGAATTATAAATTTTATTCTCATATTAACACTGATACTTTTAAAATCAATGAAATGGAAGCAGCGACTTTAACACATAACGAAGTTTCTAACGATAAAAAACCCCGTTCCTAGATTTAGTTTGTAAAATTCAAATCAAAATAAAACGAAATAAATATTTTCAATTGTCTTATATACTGTAGGTATGTATCAGGAAAGTCCCGAAAATTTATATATCAGTATATTCACTCGATTGGTAATCTTTTTACAACTACACTTTAAAGTAAGAAATATTTGTCATATTTGTATTATCATTAAGTTATGAGTGAAACAAATTAAAATCAACAAAACGCTCGCCAAAAACCAATGTAAACAAAAATTGTACATGTGTTATTTATCCAGGGTGTGACACTCCTCATCATGGTGTTGGAGGCAGTTGTGGTGCTGTGTCGACAGTCTTCTCATTTCCGTGTCACTAGAGCACTGCGTCCCATCTTTTTGGTTGACACCCGACATTGCGGCGGCGTTCGACGTTTTATAAGACAAATACTGCAGTCTTTGCCACCCATCGTTGATATGTTAGGTTAGTCGTTCTATGCTATTTATTTATATGATAATAGATGCAAAAATAACATTTAGGCTTTGTTTCGCCGATTCCTTATAGAATTTCTGATATTTGAAATATTTATATTTAGAATATAGAGCTTTCTGAAATGTTTTTAATATAGTCTTTTAAAGAAATACATTTTTCTAAATTGTCATTATTGGGGAGATCAAAACAGCAAATATTGGAATGCTGCTAATAAGCTATTAGAAGCTTTAATATTTTGTAATTGGCTTTTAAGAAATTATCAAAGGCGTTTAACTTATAAGTAATGTATTAGCGATTTGCCGAAACGGTTTTTTAAAGGAAACTATCGTTAAAAGTGGTATCTCATTACATAAGTTTGAAGTTAGTATGTACTACTATTATTATTTTTCAATACGGAATTGGTACTAATTTATTATACATCAAATTCGTTGACCTGTTTATGATAACGCTTTATCTTTACGATGATTCCATTGCAGTGGTAAAAATAATAATAATTTCGTTTTAGAACGATTCTTCTGTAATTTAACATGTTTGTTATGACTTCATTCCCAGGTCTTCTGATGTTTTTCGTAGCTACATATTCGTTGCTCGGTTTTTACTTGTTCTCGGAGCACGTAGACAACGGTCACTTTCAGACGATCAGCGATTCTTTCGTCAGTATGTTCGTACTGCTTACCACTGCGAAGTAAGTAGCAAATGTAATTTAATATACCTATGTGATCATATCCCCAAAATAATATAATACTTCTAGTTTCCCAGATGTCATGATGCCGTCGTATGCAAAGTCTAAATGGTACGCGTTGTTCTTCATTCTCTATATAATCACGGTACTCTACGTTTTAATGAATTTGGTGAGTTCTAATTTTATTGATATGAAATCATTTGTATTATATAGAATTGTAAAAAAATCAAAATGTAAATAATTTACTTGGTTTTTAAACAATATTGTTTCATTTCCACCAGATGCTGGCGGTGGTGTACGAGGCTTTTACCCGCATCGAGCGAGAAAAGTGTCGTGCGTTGTTGCTACACCGGCGAGGTGCTGCTCACAGAGCCTTCCGTCTGCTGGTGTCGAGGAGAGCGCCGCGTGCTGTTCGTCTACGGCACTTCGCGGGTCTACTAAGACACTACGCACCGCATTACAGTTCGTACTGCTGCAACTTACGTTGATCAAATATATGTAGTTTTTAATATATGAAAATGATTCCACTCTTTAAATCTACGTGCAAATCGTGTGAGTAGCACGTTATCGCTCTATAGTTTCTAATATTGGATCTCTTTCATTGACGCTGTTTAGTTATTTTCTTATGAATGTGTTTTGCTTTGTTAGGCATGGTTTTCAAAGGACGTTTCTTGAGAAAATCTTAAAATTTTCGCAGGTGGTCTAGACGTATATCTAATGTTCAAACAGCTGAACAAATCCGGTTCAGGAGGTCTGTCCCGGTCCGAGTTTAGTCATGTGTACGATGTGTTCGCGCTCCGCTGGGCACCGCAGACGGCGCGCGCTCCTTGGTACAGTGAATCGCCTCTGGAGCCGCTGGCGCGAGCCGCCGCCGCTGCCGTTAGATGGGACTACTTTGAATATCTGATATGTAAGTGATTATTTTTTTAATTTTTGTGTTTGCTGTAGAAGTTGAATTTATAATGCCAAAAAAAAGTTGTATTTCAAAATTTTATATGAAAGGGGAAATTTAGAGATTTCTTATTGAATTCAAAATATATGAATGTTGTTAGTTAATAAATCTATAACCACAGGGTGCAAGATATAAATAAAAATGAGTAATATTTTAAAGAGTATAATATTGTTCCTTCCAGATGCTATAATAATCGGTAATGGCGTCTCTATGATCCTCCGCGTGTTTGAGGCTGCCGGTGATTTACAGGATAGCGCACGACTTTTGTGTGCCTCCTGGGATACATGGCTGTTCCTTGTCTGTAAGTATTTTTATAGAGAAGAAATATGTTTAAAAGTTGTTGGGGGTTGGGATTCTTTATGAAACTATATGAAAACCTTAGAATACTATATGAAAATATACACGACTTGACGAGTTTCTCCTATAATCGGTTCGAATATAGATATCTTCTTGAGCTAGATTTATTAAGACACGTATAAATAATATGAAGAAAAAATTATTGAAAATTTTATCATAAATAAGAAAATTGTGAGTTCTCTTCGAAGCTAATATATAGATGATTACATTGCAAATCTTCTATTGGGGTAGCTAGTGTCCTCTATCCGTGGGAAAACTCTCCCAATGTATTAAAAATCAATGACTCACATGATAAACTTTTTCAATTAACAATTTATGTCGTAGTGTTCCTTGTGGAAGCTTCTCTCCGAATGCTGGCTTCGGGCCTGTCCTCATACCTGGAATCCGGGTGGAACGTATTCGACTTGAGCGTGACGCTACTGGCTCTGCTTGGAGCTGTGATGCTGTCCATAGCACCCAAGCTATTCATCGTGGTTATGTTTAGACCATTAAGGTTGGTGAAGTTGATGTAATTAACCTAATCAAGCCTTCCAAAAGATTTTGTTGATGACTTATAGGAAGGAATGGCTCACCTGGTACATATAGACCGTCTTTTTTTATATACATTTTTGAAAATGTTGTTAATTCTGTAGATATCATGCATACTCATAATTACTTCCAACAACTACCCTTAAGGCATATTACTTCCCTTTTTTATAAATAAAATACTAGTACAACATAATAAAACAAACAACTACCAGTGGCATGTGTAAGAAATATAAATATTCCGTGCCACAACACATTATAAAGACTAGACTAGACTATTAAGGAATCAATAAAACAACATCCTATAACACACAAATTCGTGGTGGCCTAGAGACTAAAGGTCCACCTCTGATGCTAGAGTGCGAGTCCGAAACCTGGCATGTACAAATGTGATATTTCCGAGTCATATGTGCTCTCTAATTAGACACCAGTGAAGGAAAATATCCTTTGGATTTTCAAACTTACAATTTATAATTGTAAGTTTGAAATTCCCAATCCGCCTTGAGCAAGCGTGGTTATTACTGCTTAAACTTATCAATATGAGAAGACGAATCTTCTCAGCAGTGGGCTTCGATAGACTTATTATGATGATGGTACTTTCTCTAAAAATGACTAGTCAGTTTTATTCAACCGTGATCACGGGCCAAATCGTCTGTCTGTGATCACCTGTGATCACATTAGGTACCTATAAATGAAACTACATCTTATACTATTTTAAACTTTCTTCAGACTGATGCGGCTGTATAAGTTAAAGAAGCGTTACCGCGACGTCTTCGGTACTCTGGTGCTGCTCTCACCGCTGATGTCGTCGGCCGGCTGCGTCATGCTCGTCATGTATTACTTCTTTGCCATCGTCGGTATGGAGCTGTTCGCCGGATATGACCTCAGGAACTGCTGTGTGTTAGTATACTTTATATACTGGACCGTCCCAATACGATCCAACACGTTTAAAGACAGCTATTAAACATAATTACCCTATCTTGGAAACAATTTATTTAATTTATTCTGGACGTTTTGTATTGTCCACGGTCTTACGCAAATCTTTCTAATACACGGGCATGAGTTTTGATTATCTCATTTTATAATTATTTATATTCTCACAAGGAAGAATGAATTCTTCGCAATTAGTCATTGTGTGTACGTAGTCATATATATTAGAACGTCATTCAAATGTCGATTTGCCACCAAAATTAAAAAAGTCGGGCTGAAAAATTTATTTGAATACTTAGGAAAAATTGCTTAAGAATTCAGTTGTTGCGATATGACCAGTAAATAAAAGGTTGTAAGCATATTTACATTTTAAGTATTGCTATTTGAATAAAAAAACTCAAAAGTCTTTACTTCTTACAGGAACACAACCGTGGAAGACTTTTATAAGTACTCCGAGAACAGCTCCACTCCCCTTGGCTACTACTACCTAAATAACTTCGAGAATATTCTTACAAGTGGCGTTTCACTGTTCGAGCTGACTGTCGTCAACAACTGGTTCATACTCATGAACGCTTATGCGATAGTTGTGGGGCAGTTCAGTAGAGTGTACTTTATGGTAAGGTTATAAATTATTCAGGGACAAATATATATAGGTCACACATCTATTTTTATATATTTTAAACTTGTAGGTATTCTACCTATTCACTATGGTGGTGTTAACGATCGTGGTTGCCAGTGTCTTGGAGGCCTTCCGCTTCAGGATACAGTACAAGAGAAGCACCACGAAGAGAGATGGTAATTTTACAACCGACTGTTAAACTTTATACCTCGAATACGGTTATCTCGTCGAGGATAATGTTAAATAAAGTGCTCGCAAATATATGTCATATAACGACTTATGCATTGGCTTTAGCATACCCGTAAGAATCGCCCAAATCTAGTGTAACAGTTTATTTAAAAATATCAACTATTTTGAGTTTCACAAAAAGGTTGTAACGGTTTGAAACATGGATTATTATGAATGCTGGAGATTTTTTTTAATTTCGTAGAGGAAAAACTGCTACATGAGGAGGTGCATACGTCATGGGAAGAGGCACAGCGGTTCGGGGCAACCGGAGATTTGGCGGATGAATTGAGGGGTTTCCTTCCACCAGGGGTTGGTTCCATATAACTTATCGTTTTATTAAATCGTATCTTCTTCTGATTTTTTTTTCAGACAAATAACTATTTGATAATGTTATTTTACTTAGATGGAAATGACATTTATCGGTACCAGGCCGAGGACGAAGGAAGTTTTACAGAGAAAGATGTACCAACCAGACATACAGAAGTGGTTGGCAGATGAAGATGATAATGAGGGTAATTTAGATTCTCACAATCTACTTTTTAACATTACCGTACATCAAACCTATATACTTATTTGAAATTTTGTGGAAGAACATAAATAACTTATATTTTATTCACAGATTTGCAGCCGTCTACAACGGCCACGTCTAATGATCCTCTGTCACCACCATTAATCCAGCAACCAGACTCCACCAACAACAACCATCAGATACGCCCCGGTTACCAGTTGTAGAATTTAATACTCCTGCTCCTTCGTGACAGAATCACTTATGTGTGGGACTTTTTACAAAACTTATAAAAACTCTTTGTTTAAAGTGATTCGTTGCTTATTCTGACAGAAAATATACTGAACAGACGGGAAAGTAAATATTACAATGTTTTAAAATAATGCAATTAATTAATATAACGTTTTATTTATTGATATCTTTTAAGTGGAGCAGCTATAATTAAGTGGAATTTAAATATTATTTTTAACGTTTATGCTTATTACTAAGAAATTTCCAAATATATATCGGACGGTATTATATAATATCTGTGATAGTTGACAGTGGCATATTGGAAGACAGCATTTTAGGGGTTTGATTCGGTTCTTTATTAAAATCTTTTAAGAATACTCAGTCACTGTTTATATATCTAGTGTCATTATAAACCCTAAGGGCACGTAAATTTTCTATCATCAACTTATCTACATTTTGCCTTATTATATTATTCAATTTTATTAAGTAAATGGATACGAGTTGAAGACTATTTTTACAAGTGACATTATTTATTTCAAAAATTATAAAATTTTATGTATTCATTTGTCGTGTTAGGAATATACGAGATCTATTTTTGCGTAACTGATAAATAATTTAATCTAAAGATTGATTTTCGAACAAAACTTATCTTACGAGTTAATGCAGTGGTTTGGTGTATTGAATGCTTTCAAAAAATACTTGTAATATTAGAAGCCTTAAGGCAAGAGGCCTTATAGTTATATAAATAGATGTACCGGAAATGGCTTTTAGTAAATGAAAAAACAATTACTAGAATTTTATTGTCACCTTGAGATTTTATGCTACTGTTTGCGGATATATTTATTATTAATAGTATTATTATGTTTAAAATTAACTTTAGAGATTAATTATAGGCTTTTGCTTATGAGATTAAAAACTCAGTATTTATTTTTGGTAGGCACTTTTCAGTGCAATTTTATTGTTTAGGAAAACTGTCAATTTTATCTTTGTCACTTAAAATATGGATGTAAAAAGGTTTGTATGATCAAACTAAATGCAGTGTTTAATTTTTCCGAGATTTATTTTATCCTTTTCTTAGATTTATGAATGAAATTAATATAAACATATTGTAACGGTTCGAACTAGAATTAAAGCTACAGGCCTATCTCTCCAGCTAACTCGATGTGGCAGTTTTCTTAACTATAGATTAGGAACTGAGTGGGGCAGATCATTAGGTTGCATGTAGAAAGTAGTTTAAGTAGAAAATGCATTTTAGGTGTAATGGAATGTTACAGGTCCTTTGTAGATGTCTTAGATAATTTGGTTACATAATATTTTATTGGTGATTCATATAGAAATAAATATATATAAATATATTTTTGTATTACATTTAAGTTCAATACTTTTTTATTTTATGAATATATCTGATTGTGATAGTTTACAAAATAAAAGGACCATTTAGTGAGTTTTTTCGTTTTCTTCATTAGCAAATGTATTTTATTATTTGGAGATAATTTTAACACTGTTCAATATTAACTATGATAACTTATTTTATTGTTACCGTAATAAATAAAAACATAATGATACTTTCCGTTTTATTCCAAACGAACAACTTCAGACTTGTTGGTAGGTAGCATTACATAAAAAAAACTGCAATCATTCCATATTGCTTTAATAATTAAAATGAATGTCATTGATTTCTAAAATACATAATATACCCATAACATCTTGTAAATACTGAATACCACAAATAAAGCCAATTTTCTCTTAATATCTATGTCTTATTCACTGTAGAATCAGTTATACAATATAAAGCATCTAGATTTCAAGTGACACACCATCACTTCCTAGACGGGTGTCCTTCACTCCGTATCCTTTGTTAGTTAGATCAGCCATTAGAGAGTCTATTGTGGTTTGATTGCTTGATGGCGGCAATAAAACAATGGCGTGTCTGAAATAAATTGTTAATAACGTCCACATAAATTGTAATTATAATGTTTTTCTAGTGTTTTATTAAATTAATTTATATTATGTATGGAATATAAAAAGTATTATATAAGATTGGTGTCGCAACAGTTTAATTTGCTGTAGTACCCAATGTAGGAGGTTGTGTTGATATAATTTTTTCTATATTATTAATTTTTTAAACTATGTTAGTTTTTCGCTTTTCGTATCATTAACTCACCCCCCACCACCTGCTCCAGTAAGTTTGCATCCAAAACCATACACCTCAGCCGATGCCCTGATATCTTCCAATGCTGGGTGCGATACACCCAGGGATGCCAGTAGACAGTGGTTCATGTTCCATAGATCCTGAAAGATGTCGGTTTTAAATAAGTGTCCCATCATACACAGTGTCAAAGCGAATTGTGAAATTTGTTTTTAATGATATATTTTTCATAAAAGCTCAGCCCACAACTTATTATTGAGCAAAATTATTGTATTTCTATGGAAGGCAGATAAAAATTCTTAACTATGTAAGATCATATTTTACTTTGGTATTTCTTTAATCATTAACCTTCAATACCTCATTTAATCTAAACATTGATCTCTATTAACATCCCTTCGTAGCGTTATTATAATAAACATGTTATCATTATAATAAACAGATAGATAGACAATACAATATATACACACACACACACACACACTTATATATATTGTATTGGGCCTGTATTCCATAAGCATTTGGTAGAATATTGTCATCATACCATAAAAAAACTTAAAATTTTATTATTTTTATCTATACAATTGTTTAACTGGACATTATCTATATATTTATACGTGATACAAGAACTTTGGACCCCTTTTTACGAAAATTGCGCAGACGCAGGGGCGTGAGATGTGACAGACTTATAGTTTACGTGTAGGAGAAGAGCAGAACGCTAATATTATTCAATAATAATGCTTATAGAGTACATTAAACAAATAAATAAAACATTACACACACTACCACTCATTTCATACATATACATACACAAGTACAAGAATATATACTCTGTGGTCAAATCGTTTTTTTTTCCTTTTTACATTTATGGTTGAATTTCGACCACTGGGTGAACACTAGTATACCTTAATTACAATTCCTCTTTACTCACCGCCAAGTGTCGGTATTTCTCATGAACATCCTCGACTCCATCTTGTGCTAGTTCTTCCAATATCTTAAAAAAAGTCGCTTTTAGAATCCAAATATAGAAAAATAAAATCAATCAAATTATTTTACACCAAAAAAAAAAAATAATTATACGTGTAAGCATAATGGTGGTAATTATCTTTAAGAAAAAATATAGTAAATGTTGAACATATACCTTTATAGCGGTAGTGGTTACATGACCGCAGGCCATCATCACACAGTCTACAGCATTGCTGTTCCTATCCTTCAGAGCTGACACATGGTTCACCAATCTCTTCGTATTCCTACTGACTTTTGTGTCAACGAGCAGAATACGTATATTGGTTTTGAAGTCTAGCAAACGCGGGGTACCACCTTTTTTGAATGAAACTAGAGAGCCGAAGGTGCACGTTGTGTTGTCTATGCCTGAGAAATAGGTTATATATGAATATGACATTGCAAAGAGAATAGCGCTCTATAACATTTTATTCACGGCCAACCTGATGGTGTTCCATGCATTATCTTCTCCGATTCGAAAGCTTCAGATGATATACGTTCCAAATCTTCCAAATTAAATGTCTTGTCATTGCAACCACATTTCATTTTGAGAAATTGCAGGAAAGCTGCTACTAAACATACTGCGAAGGAAGCAGAACTGCCCGTGCCAGCGCCGATAGTTAACTCTGTAGTCATTTCGACACTCATACTGTTATTTAGTGAATCTGTACGACCAAATATCTTAGTAAACAAATAAAGAAACGATCTCAGAGACTGCTTTTGGATTTCTGTAAGTTTTTCGAAATTAGGTTGGACCGTGTTCCAGAAACGGTCGATTTTCTCTAAGTGGCTCACATGGTCTACTTCTATGGTGTTATTCCATGATTTTGAAAACGGTGGTTCAAAGAAATAGTCCACAACTTTCTCTAATGGAATACTTTCATTCAGTCCCAATGATGGGAAAATAATGTTGATTGACGGTTCATTAGTCACCTTTATTTCCTGGAAAGGTTCGAAAATATAACATAATTTTGATCATAATGTGGTTCCTAAGAAATTATTAAATTATGTGTTACCTGAATGACGGTAGTAGTTCTAAGTCCTATGCTGCATGCTACCGCGATTTCCCCATAGAGAACCGAATGCTCCCCATGCAAAATAACCTTACCGGGAGCAGTGACCTTTACTTTGCATAAATCCATGTTTACTGATGATATGGGTTAGAAGGAAAATGATAGATCTTAATGTACTCATTAAAATACTATTGGTTTTGTGATTTCCATTGGTCTACCGTGAGGGTCTTTTGGGTGAAAGCGTGGATAACTTTCAGTTCTTCTTGGAGCACTGAATTAACTAATCTGTAAATATATCTTTGATATATGTAAACTGGTAAAAGATTTTATTTAATTTTAATATAAGAGTATAAACAATATGAAATACTTCATAAATATAAGGCGGTTATTGATATGAACTTTGGCCGTAAAGATTTATCAGATATAAAATTCTGTATTAGTCAGTAAAAGATGAAATCATTATTTAATATAAGATTAGTTTTACGTTTAAAGTTAGTTGGTACATAGTGTGAATAAAAATGTAAACAGAATCTAATAAATAATATATTATATAACAAATTTAATCTTCTGTACCCCACTACAATATTAATGCGTTTCTAGATAAACCACAAATTTTGATATAGATTCTAGGTTTAGTTAGCGACAATTTTTTGTATATTGGGAACCTGTTAGGGAACAAGGCCGAATGAACTTTTAAAGCTTCCGTTAAGTGTTTATAAGAAAACTTCATAAATCAAAAAATATATATTATTTCCCTTTTTTTTTTATTACTTGTACACTTTTAATATTCTTACAATTCTTAGATTTGTGTGGTTATATGACTAAGATGTTAAGTTTTATCACTTAAATGAGTTTTATGACTAAGATTAAGATTTAAAACGCGTCTTGCTTCGAGCTCACATGCGGTTCCTTATCGTGCTGTTTCAGTGTCGTGTATGCAGGTAACGTACCTGTGTCTAGCGAGCAAGGGTTTCCCGATGAACTTATCAGACACGATGACAACGGAGAATTTGCCACCGCAACCGTCACTCTCGTCCACTACTTCCTAAAAACAATAAGAAACACTAATTGTAATGAAGCCATAGTGGTAGTTAATTCGGATTGCATAAAATACTCTGGTTTCAGACACCCGAATAGCTTACGTCAGGGCCGCATATTAAAAAATTTTTTTTTGCTTACTTATTCATCTTACAATTATATGGTATACATACAACAGACATAATTTGCATTGATAACAGACGTTCAGACAACTCATTTGAATTCAAAGTTAAGTTGCTTTTCATATGTAAATTTAAAACTCAAAATAACTCCTTGTTATTATCCCCCATAAATAAATAAATGAATTTATTTTCGATTTAAAAAAAAACACCGGACTCACTTCCTTTTTGTGGAAATGGATGGAAGCAAATGATTTTTTTTTACAAGCGCATTTAAACACATGTATTCATCAAAAACACAAAGCGAATTCGTAAGGAAAGATATAATTATGAAATTGATGCATTGTATTACAATTTTAAAGAGTTGTGTAGTTTATTAGTTTTATCAATAATTCGCTAACAAATAACTTTATTTACTAAAACGATACTGAAGGACTATCTGTAGATATAGAAGCAGGTTCTACACTGGCATGGCAATGGCATTCCATGGCAATAAATTTTAAATAACCACTTACTACTTAAATTTTTCGTTTACCATTATACATAAGAAATACGTAATACTTCGATAGATAGATATATTTAAGTTGAATACTATGTATTTACCGTGTAAACAGAGGTAGCAAAGTTACACTATTTAAGATGTGAAATACATTTCTAAGGAACTTTGATAGTCGAAACGAAGCTGTATCTAGTATAGACATTTAATGGAGGACTTGATTTTTAATAACTTGTGACCTTTTGAAACATTTCTGTCTATGATTTATGTTGAATGTCTAAAAAAGGGAAAACATATCCAAATTTCTACCATAATGAATAAAGGAGCCATTGGAATATTTAGTGACGCATTCTAACTTTGTCAAATTAACCTAACATCAAGAGAAATTGAAGTTATTAGATTAGTTAAACAAAACGGACATGTGTTAGTCGAAAAACGGAAGTCGGAACTTATGCATAATTAATTATATTTAATAACTAGCAATTCTTATATTTCCTAGTAGATATAAAGTTTATGTTTTTTTTATTTAATACCATTAACATAATTCTAATTCAATAAAATTATACGGTTAAAAAATAGCGATGAAAATTAAATAACAATTTCATTAACATTACATTTATTTTTAAACGTCTTATGTAGATGTGCATATTTTATAAAAAAAAAAATATTGGCATAATATATGAAAGTATGAAGATAGTCATGATATTATTTAAATTTCCTAAATAATCAAAACTCACCAGTGTAATGAGACGTCCGAATCCCGCCACGACTCGCGAACAACTGGTAAACAGCGTTTAACTGTTTATTCGACATAACGGTATGTCGGTAGTATAATAACTTGTAAACGGTATATACGTTTCATTGGTGAGTGGAATAATATTTAAATGTGTATATAAAAACATAAACTTTAAATAAAAATATTTTTTTACATAAGATCAGTTAAATTAAGAATTATTTATGAATTAGAATGATATATCCTAACATTTATGACAAACTATTCATACAATCCGACAGTATTTTATGAATCACGTCCTTGGCTTATCTCCGCTAGAATTATCTATGATGATAAATAGATTAGGTATTCAGTAAAATTGATGAATAAAAATAAATCCCTATTTTCACAAGACAACCACTTACTTTGGTTAGTCCAAAACTAACCACATGAACAATATTGTTTATAGCGTATGAACAATATTGTAAAAGCACAATCTGATGATGTTATATAAAAAAGGAAACAATAAAACCTTGTTACTGAGTAATTAAAAAAAAAATCAACCTTGGGAATTATAAGACTGCTACACCGACTGTATGATTGCTGAAGTTCAGGCAGTTTCAGTAGGATTATGTTTTCAACAGTTTCATTAAGATTTAATATTCCACTGTTAATCCTAAGTTGAAAGAAAAAATACAGACAACTTGTGAATGTTCTCCTTTTTTGAAATCGGTTATAAAGTTCTTAGGAACATCTTGCAATTAAACCGAGTCTAAAAGTGATAACAGTTCATCTTAATAATCCATTTTACATTAACATATTAAATTTATTTAAAATATTACAAAGTAACAAATTGATGAAATCCATCAATAAAACAGATGATATCAGTTTTTGGAAATTGTATAAAAATATAATTTCTTGATTAAAATTTTTTCACATAAACCATAATGAACATGAATAAAACTAATTTAAAATTTATAAATAAAAAAGTTTATTCGGAATGTTAAAATATAATTTAGTAATTAATTTAACTTAACTTTGGCTTTAGTTGGCAGAGATGTTGGCAGGATTAGCTGTTGGTGTGTGAAATAAAAGAAAAAAAACACAAAATGTGCGCATGAATACATAGATATCAGAACAGGGAATAAATCTGGATATTTAGAAGGAGGTTCAACAAATAATGTACCTAGAATCAACAACAACATACCTACAATAGACAAGAAAAAACTCATTGTAAGCATATTCAGAAAGAAGGTACTTTGATTTGGTGTCGGATTAATACATTTGTTCACAGTATTAGCATTTAAGAATGAAAATGGCCCCGTTTTACATAAACACGATAATTGTAATGAAATACTATGAAAACCTATATAGATCAAATTTGTGCTGATGAATGGTATCAGTAAACCATCCTTCAGTAACAACGGCAGCATGCTGAAGTTGGATAC
Organism: Danaus eresimus; assembly: GCA_018231745.1. Lineage (NCBI taxonomy): Eukaryota > Metazoa > Arthropoda > Insecta > Lepidoptera > Nymphalidae > Danaus > Danaus eresimus. The sequence goes on from DVQP01000061.1 coordinate 23,776, forward strand.
CAACAAAAACCAAAAGCAAATAAAAGGATCTTCCGGTAAATGTATAGCGACAGGTATCGCTACTAGAAGTATTGATTTCTCATGCACTTGATATGAAAATAAGAAAAATGCTAAAGAAACATTAATGAGGCTTAAAACAAACTTTTTTACATTAATTCTAAAAAATAAATCTAAGCATGATGGTGCAGCTGCAAAGACAGTTGATAATAAGCACATTCTGACCATTTCTTCATTCTTATATAAATGCTTCAGTTTTGTGAAATTATTAACGGTGCACCATACATTGGATACTTTGTCTTCAATAACTCCTCGTTTCAATGGAAACAATCTATGTAAAATTTGTAAAATATTGTCCCAGGAACTTAACATGGGATACCATACTAATACAAACGTAAATATGACTGCAATACCAATTTTGGTAAGTTTTTTTACAAACTCAAAGAGTTTCCCTTTATTAGATACTATGAAACATTTTCTAAGTAGATAAAAGAAAAATGGTAAAGCATGATATAATTCCATCTGCTTATAATTAATTGCTAGCACAAAAAATATTGTAGATAGTATATCATTCTGTATAGAGACAGTAAAGAATGTGGCCCAGAGGAACAAGCCCAGGGAAACACAGTTATACTGGAAATGTCCATGATCAATAACAATAATTCCAGGATATAACAAAAACATCACCAGACTAATATCTGTATGTTTAAATATGTTGTAGTTGAGTTTCGGCTTCATTCGTTCACGGTTAATACAAATACATGCAGCAGCAGTGAAAAAGAAGTACACATCACACAAAAAAACTGTCCATCTCATGAAACTCTTGTGGAATTCGTTTTCGTAGCCTCGAGAAGCGAAGAGCCGCACGGATTCCGGATCCAACCAATCGGCTATTAGGCCCATTAGAAGACTGTGGTACGCTGTCAAAGGTGGATAATCAAGACCCCAGTATTCGAGGTCATTCTGTGTAGTGTTGTGATACCAGGATGATATTTGGGTATGCACTGTTATTTCTTGCCAGTGTCGTTGAGCTTCAAAGTCACCATACATAGGTGGTTTTTTATAACCTGAGTAAGGATATGCGGCAACACACCATCGCACAAGACAAGCCAAAAAAACCCCAGGATACAATGTATATTTGGTTATTGCTCTATCAGAATCGGCGCGTTTACTCATATTTATTGTAATTGAAGTGATTTATAATGTTACGTTTGCAGTAATTCTCGGTTTGAAAGATAAAATAGGAGCGCGTACGTTTGAAATATTTGACAGGTCATACTTACCACATGAGCGGCGTCTAGCTCCTTAGTTAGTTTTTCTTTTAAATATTCCTCTGAATACACCATATTCCTCAAATTGTTAAATAATATAAAAATAAAACTGATATGACAAATAACGAAAATTGCTTTTACTAAAATAGGTCAATATTTTTTTTTTAAGAAAACATAGGCATGAATTCCCACGTTATATATAATAAATTTTGCCATAGAGTATATATATAGACAAAGGACTTAAAACTTACTTCTCCAAAATATAAAATAATCATGATTCTTTACTAGGATTTTGTTTTATTTTATACTAGTATACTGAGCTTTAATAAACAATAAAGTATAAATAAGATTTTTTTTATTTAGACGATTTTTGCTCAAATATTTTTTTTTCATTTGTGTTTAATACAATGAGTTAAGCTCAATATACACATAAAACGTCTCAATGTCAATCTCACTTAGTGATTCAATACTATTTAAGTAGTTACCGTCGGTAAATACACATTAAATATGAATAAGATCTCTTTTTAACTTTTTCGGTGCATGATTTGGATGTCGAAACCTATTTGTAGTAAAATTCTGAAATCAATAAAACTAAAGAGATCTTTTATATTATTATTAAAATAAACATGTCAAACGAGTAAATTTTTACTGTGAGCACAAAATCTGTGACATAGGTACAGCTCATTACATTTTAATTTTCAACATGAAAATGGAAGGGGAATCTACATCAGTAAAGGAAAGTTTAAATGAGTGGAGATTTAGTCTGCATCCGAAATATATATTGCTTCCTATTGATGAAAACCACGATCAAGTAAAAAATAATGTTAAAAACGTCATATACTCCGAGGTTATCGCAGTTCCGTGTTTTTTTATATGCTATCAAAATAATTGATTAAATCTTCAAGGGACTAAAATGACATAATTCTAATGTTTTTATGACCACTTTATTCTTAGCTAACAGCTTTATTCATTCAAGCAAATATTTATCTTCGATAGATAGAATTCTATAAATTTTCTAATGTAACTCAGGTTTCTCCGCATCCGTTAGAAAAAAATTTACGTCTCGTATGTTTTTCTGGAGATGCACTTACAAATATTCTTGATATGTCTCCCGAGATAGTAAATACAGGGGAATTTCTCGAATTTGTTGGAGGAAGAAGGTTGCCTTGTGGATCTTTGCCTGTTGCACATCGGTAATACCTTCCATGTTATTTAAATTATCGTACGCAATTCAATATATTTTATCTTAACATTTCCTTTAGAACAAAGTTCATTTGGAATAGTTTCTAAGGTTGTCTGTGCATATCACAATTATATTTCTAGGTATGGCGGTCACCAATATGGACTGTGGGTCGGTCAACTTGGTGACGGTAGAGCTCATTTAATTGGTGAATACGTGAATAGGTATTTACAATGAAAACACTCGTATCTTACCTTTACCTTAACCATTGATAAAATACCTTCACTAAATAGATTGTTATAAATTGAAATTTATAAAGACTTATTATTTTTTTCACAAAGTAAATTTATAATTGGGTTAGATTATGTGAACGTTGGCAAGTACAGCTGAAGGGCTCTGGTCTAACGCCTTATTCAAGATTGTACGATGGTCGTTGCGTGCTGCGCGCCGCCATCAGGGAAATGGTTGCCAGCGAGGCAATGTTCCATTTGGGCGTGCCAACTACGCGCACTGCTGCAGTAGTGGGTAAGGGCCAGAAGAATATTCTGTATACCATATTATTAATTACTTTTATTATGTCATTATGACTTTTATTATGTAATTCTAACGTACAGATTTCTCAAATTTATAATAGTTTAACATATCTTTAAAATTTGTGTAACAATTTCATAGTGAGTGATGATACAGTAGTGCGTGATTTGTACTATTCGGGAAATCCCCACCGTGAAAAAACAGCGATTTTGCTAAGATTATCACAGAGTTGGTTCCGATTTGGTTCCTTGGAAATCTTGGCAAAAGGTGGAGAACTAGCGATTCTAAAGCAATTGACTGACTTTATAATTAAGGTATTTAAGATAAATCAATGAAACAATAAACAACATGTCATATAAACAGTCGTCGAAAGAGACAGATTGAAATTTAGACATTTCTATGTTTTAGGAACACTTTCCTGATATCCATCTCTCAGACGAAAATAGATTTATTCGTTTATTCTCCGAGATTGCACACAGATCTCTTGATTTAGTAGCTAAATGGCAAGGTATAAAATAACCATTATTAACAATGTAAAGTCACTAGTTTTAGAGCTATTCTGTGTATGGCGAATACCTAAATGAAAAATAATATTATCATTGGAATAAATTCTAGTATATTCACTACTTCAAAATATTGCATTTCAGGTTTAGGTTTTACCCACGGTCTTTTAAATACGGACAACATGAGTATTTTGGGGGTTACTATGGACTATGGTCCTTTTGGTTTCGTGGATTCTTACGATGGTGGCTTCGTCTCAAATTCGTCAGACGGGGAAGGGCGTTACTCACTGTCAAAACAACCAGATGTTAGTGTGTAAAATGTGCAATTAATAATTCTGTATAAATGGTCAACATTTATGTTTATATATTCAGATCGTGGTGTGGAATATAGGCCAGCTGGCGAATGCTCTGAAACCGCTATTGTCTACGTCACAACAAGTACACATGACACATATTTTGAAGACATTGGACACTTATTGCAAGAATAAAATATTGTGAGAAAATTTGAAACTCCTCTATTGCTGATTTTAATTGTAGTCAAAATATCATTTTTGGTAAAACATTTAGAATTGATGTATTTATTTTATTGTCCAATATCCTTTGAAACCAACTTAAGCAAAGATTCTTCTACTTCCCTATGCTTGAATATTTTTCTGACTTCTTTCAAACAAAATATTTTAGGGAGACATTCCTGATGAAAATTGGTCTGAAGAAGGAGCGCTGGGGTGACGAAGAATTGGTCGAGAAGTTGCTAGATATGATGCAGCATACTGGAGCGGACTTCACCACTACCTTCAGGCAGCTATCTGAAGTAAATTAGATTTTATTCCTAGCATCAATAAATGATCAAACGAAATCGCAGTCACAGTTTTTGAGTGATATAAAGCCAAATTCTTTGAGGTAATATTTTGTTTCACTGATTCCTTCATACAGCTAGAACCTCACGAAATGGTAACTGGATCGAAGTTGGAAGAAAAATGGGCGTTAAAACGACTGTCCTCCCATTCGTCGTGGGGATGCTGGTTGGATCAATATCGCGAGAGATTGGACAAAGAGTCTGGTTAGACTTTGCATTTAAAACAATAGGAAAACATGTACAAAGTTACCCAACTTTTTCTTAATAAAAACTCCAGTAAAACAATTGAATGTACATATACAGTTTATTCAGTAAGTCAACTTATTAAAATATGGTAAAATTAAATTGACCGGGAGTCTTAACACAAATTGAATTCATTCGATTAAATCTATCTGTTCTTCCATCAGTTGATAGCAGTAGTTCTTGCTTGTTTTCTGCGGAACGCGTTCGTCGGATGCGCCTGGTCAACCCCGCGTACGTTCCGCGTACTTGGCTTATACAAGAAGCCATACAAGATGCGGAAAGAGACGATTTCACGAAGGTTTGTATAATTTTTAAGACTTCACATTGTTTTTAGTCGACTTAAAACTTTTTGGGTCTCGACCGATGCTTTGAATTAGTTTCATTGTCATAAGTATTTAGTACATTGAAGTAGGATAAAGTTGAACAATAATGCGGAGTCTGAGATAAACCAAATATAAACCATATAATAATTTCAAACAGTTTTGTTATCATTAACATAATTGAGATTGTTTCACAGTTACGTTTTCTGCTACAAGTCATTCAAAATCCTTACGAAGTGCAGCCTGAGGCGGAGGCCCGAGGTTTTTCAAGCCAACCTCCACAATGGGCTTACGCCCTGAAAATAAGCTGTTCTAGTTGATGAGTAAATTGTATACATGGAATAAACTATTATTTTCATTATATTATAGGCTTTATTTTTAAAATCAAAAGTTCAAATAAGTGACAAAATAAAAACTGACTATAATAAGACGTGAGAGACATATTTAGTAAACCAGCCCTTCATTAGCAGATTAATCAGAGTGAAAACTAATAACAATATTAATTACCTTAATATCCAAAGAGAACATTGAAGTTTTTGTCATATTGTTTGCTGATTGGATCTATCAAATGGTTTTATGTTGACACTTTTGAACGAAGGACTTGGGAAATCACTCTAGGTACACCGGAAAGGGCGAACCGATCTAGCAGGGATATATATATTTATATATATATATCCAATCCCAAGTAAACGTAGAATTGAATAAAAAGTAAAAGAGAACAAAATAATTTGACATGATATATTACTAACATACAATAAGTACGATTATTAAGTAATTTTAGGTAAAAATATCACAATGGATTCTATCTTTTCTAGTCTATAATTACAATATTTGTTATACAAATTTTATAAATTTTTCCTTATTATATAATACGTATTTTTAAAAAAAAACTATAATATATTATATTTTTTAGTAACTATAGTATGTTCTTCACGCACCACGTAACTTCATACATAAATAAAATTTATTCATTCATTAACGGTATAAAGACAACAAAGGTCAACAAATTTTATATCTTGAAAGAAAAACTTTATAATTTTCGCCATTAAGTAAATTAGTGGAAGCACATTATTTGAATGTACAGAAAAAAAGCCCGACCTTTAAATATGAATTAGTTCATTAAGTACTCAAACATTTCGTCCGATTTTAAGTTTCAACAAAAAGTTCAATATAATTCAACTACCTAGTTTTTAGGAATATGGTCAATTGGTATAATCAGCACCAAAATTAAGTACACTTCAGAGTACACAATGTACTTTCTTATTGCTATCGTAAGAAATTCAATAAAAATAAATAATTTTCATAGCACTGAAATATAAAAGCTCATTGTGACCCAAGGCGCTTGAATGGTTCACGTCGAAACCGCGTTACAAGCTGTTATGGGTTCGCAGTAAGCTGTCCCATCAAGAGGTGATGGTTATAGCTGCATCCTTCTTCACTTCTATCATCTTGTAGTACACCACCGCGTCGTGGACAGTTGGGAACGTGTCCAGTTGTAAGCGATCAGACTCAAGGGAATTGTACGTTTCAATCATCTCCAGAACAGGTCCTGGTGACAGTATTTTATTTTTTTTTTCAATACAACAAATTTAACAAATGAAAACTATCTTGCAAGAAAGAATTACGGCGGACATTAGGCCCATTAAGTTACTGTTAGGAAAACTGTTGGTACAAGAACATTTTGGTCAAATAATAAATATTACCGTTAGCCCCCGCTAGTAGTACCGTGATGTTGCTTGAGACCAGCTCGCGTTGGGCTGCCACCAGGCTGCGGATGCCAGGAGCATCCACGTACGACAGAGCTGTGGCGTCTATGATCACACAGCGGACCTAACGGAAGTTATAGAGGGATTTGTTATTAGAAAAATACGATCGTCTTACGAAGATTAAAGATATTAAGAGTGTCGTCTTAATGAAATTAACTACAAAACTTGTTCTGGTTTGGTAATTAAAATAACTCTTCATGTGTATAAAAAAATTGTTAGGTACGTCCAAAACCAGCTACTGCCTTACATAATATGAATTCCTTTTTTATTTTGACCTTCATTAAATACTTTACTCGTAACTATAAAATAGTTTATCACCTTTTTTCGTAATCTAGCACCAACCTTTTCTCCTATATTTGACTCCCACTCAAAGTCACTCTTAGTTATATTGCTGTCTTCATCAGACTGCTCGTGGTCTTTGAAATAACCGATTTTTCGGAACAGCGTGGATCGGAACAGGTTTTTGCTGGCGAAGTTGAGGCCGCCGCAGTAGTGGAAAATCTTGATACCCGAGATTTCTTCGGCCTGAAATAAGAAGCGATACAATTTATTCAAAATTTACTATTATAATTATTACTCATTCACAAAAAAATAATTAAATCTGTCAACTATATTCTATAACTTTTAATAATACACTGTTCATTCTTTGATGTAGAAAATTGTGGCTTGTATTTTGCATATGTATGTCGCGAGTTAAGCAAGTTATTGACCCATCAGATTTCTTGACACCTATCCACGCTTAGCTCAGTTCCTTCTAATCTATTTACAGTTATCTAAAACTTCTTTTGAATAACAATTTAAAATAAATATGTTCGGTATGTTAGTTGCATATTATTGGATAATGTTAGTGAGTTAAAAACTACGTTTGGATACTTTTTACTGACCATTTTGCGAATATCTAATAAAACCCATCGTTTTATATCCTGAATTGCTTCGGCTGTAATCTTAGGAGTAGTTCAAAAGATATGTACCTAAGTCCATAGTCTATAGATTTTTATAGTTCTTTTCTAATATTTCGTGATATTTCTCAAATTCTGGTGTTTAACATAGCATTTTTTTTCCGTGATATTATTAGATTTGTTAGAACTATTTCCATTTCATGTCGTTTTTCAATTGGCAGTCTGACTTAGTCAATTGTATAGTTATTTGAATATTTGTAGTCCTCAAATACTTTATTGTCAACTACCATTAAAATTATATGTTATTATTATTAATGTTTTAGGAATATTAAAAAAAACTGATTACAATACTGTATAATATTAAACCTAAACATATATTTCGTATCCTTATTATAAGTTATGAGTTATAAATTATGATCAGTGTCTTTTTATGTATTTGTCTGACGTAAAAATTATTGACAGTTGGATCTCTTCATTTGACATTGTCCTATTGACTGTCAACTCACAACTGACAACCTTAGAAACTTGTGAAAGCCTTAGATAAAAAAATAAATAAAACACAATTACGGTAATAATGTGAGCAAAAACTGCATATAGATATATCAAAATGCTGTTATTCCCGGACAAGAGATACCCGTACTCCTCAAACTATCAAGTAGCGATATTCGATATAGCCAGGTGGTGGATATTCATATTCATAAACATTATCATAATGTACTGCTGTCAGTATATCCTGCTAAGTCTACAAGAACATCACGACATGGAGTGGGCGAGCCGAGGACTACTGATGACGTCATAGAGTTCAAACAATTACATTTTGAATAAAAACGACATCTTTTGCGATGTTTTTTGTTATTTGATCTAACATCATCAAATGTTATGGCTTTACTGAAAAGTACGTTTTTTTTATAGTGCTTATGTGAACAATTGCATGCTAGACGCACAAGAAAGCGTGAATTGCTACCAGGGAAAAAATCACGAAACATACTGTAGAGGTCACGATAAGGTCATGGCCTGTTTTATACTTATAAAAGTGTGCAATTTTTCATTAATATTTCCTTATATAGTGTCACGTAACATTATTAAGTCCATCTACAAACACAATAAGCGGTACAACTGATTATTTTAATACAATTTTTGACTGAAAGCCTATGTGAACTGCAGATCAGAAAATTTCAGGTTTGATGTTTTTTTTTATGAAGTAATTTTTTTTTAAACGGAATTGGGTGTAAATAAAAAGGCATGTATCGAATTTAGTGTAGAATACTTACAGCTCTGTATCTTTTGATGTCCAGGTAGAGGTCAGTGTCGAGAACTCTTCCGAGTAGACAGGTGTAAGGTTTCTGTGAGCGGCAGAACAGTGCGCCAACACTAGCAACCAGACCCGCTCCCAAACTGAAAGATTGTAGATATTATGTATTAAATTAATTTCGCCGAAGTGAAGATGTAGAGAAAACTTATAGATTAAACTGTCAGAAAAATATAACATACAAATACTTGTTTATTGTGCAATGTTTAACTAATTTATTAATTATATATGTAAGAAATAATTACTAATTACCCAATGTCGATGTTCACCAACAACGTTATGAGGAACGTAACAATCCAAACGACGGCATCTAATTTGCTGAGCTTCCAGAATCTGTAATAAATATATTTATGATTTCAAGAAAGATCGCTCGCAATTATATTCTATACAACCATTTGGTAAAGTCAATCATTAATCTAGTTAGTGATTGGTAAATCAAACTTACTTAGCCAGTTCTTGTGTCTGCATGAACATCCCTTTGAGTGAGACGACGATTATGGAGGCGAGCACACAACGCGGCAGCATCTCGAAGAACGGGCCGACCCACAGCAAGACGCACACTATCAGCAACGAACTGACCACTGACGTCACACCCGTCTTACTACCAGCCTATGAAAGTTATATATTTATATACAAACTACCTCTTTAAACAAATCAACAACCAACCAAGCTGGAGAAGCAAATCAAATTGCTTCTCCAACTTGGGTCACTCAAATCATTATATACATCAAAAAGTTGTTGCTTAATATTTAATTTATTACATTTTCTTACATTCTTCTACATCCCCGTATCTCTTTTTCTAATAAAGTTTGGATTCCTTAGCGGATAAAAATATAATGAACAGATCGGTTCTGACCGAGTTGGTACCGGCAGACTGCTTACCTGGTACTGAATGTAGGATCTCGATAAACTGGCGCAAAACGGAGCGCAGTTGAAGAACGAACCAAAAACGTTGCTGGCCCCCTGTAATACAAGGATACTTATACTTGTAAACGTGACAGCTAAACAAGCTTTGGAGTCTTTAAAATCTGGTCCTAGTTTTAAGTTTTGTAAAATACAACAAAAATCACAAAAAAAGTAATTAAATACCCAAAAAATCTGTTGTAAATTGTCATTAATCTCAGCAAACATTTCCTACTTACCATGGCTAGTAATTCCTGATTGGCATCGACCTCGTACTTCTCCTTGGCGGCAAAGATTAGTGCCATGGACATTGTGATGGTGTACGTCACCATAGTGATGGTGAAGGCATCTATGGCGATCTTTGGGAACAGCTCGAGTGGGGGTTGTTGGGGATTTGGAAGACTGAGAATGAAGGACGCTGATTTAGTTAAACCAAAATCACAACATCAATAAACTGCGAGGATAGCTGTCTCTTTGTTGTATTTGAACATGAATGTACTCGTATTTCTAAATTTCATAATACGAAAGGTTTTTGTAGACAATCAATACATTAAAATTACAATGAATTGGGAATAAGCGTTAATTTCAATAATGAATTACAACAAAAACTTGTCTCTAACATACTAGGGAAAGACCTATTTCCATATTGATACAAAGTAATTGAGTTAAATATATACATAAGCGCTTTTTACTATATGTACACGGATGTATTTACAGTACAAATACTAATTTAAGATCTTTTTTTAATTTTTTAAGTCTGCCTGTTTGTTCCGACTAATCTTCAAAACGGCTGAACCGATTTTGATAAAACTTTCACCAGCATAGAGTTGCTGTTATAAAGAGTGTCTTAGGGTATTTGCATTCAGATATTTAATTTATTTTAATAATGTTGTAATATTAAGCAAACATCACGAATGTTTATTTAGACTGGGAAATGTACTATTTTTCGCTCAAATTGAGTATTACAATCAGTGTATCACATGATCTCTCATATTGCATTTGGCTTGTTCAAACTCACCCGGTTGGAATTTTCCCAACGAGTGAAATTCCGTAAACGCCTTTTAGATTTCCGAAGGTCGACGCTAAAGTTCCGATGACAATCGCCAACAGCTCTATGGGAACTGGCACACGGCTTCTCTTACTCACTATGGGCTAGGGGAGTAGAAAGTTGTGATATATATTTGAGAGGGGGATATATTATGTATATCGTTATTCAAACGTCAAAACAGTTAATTATTAAGAAGATCGAAATTTAAGGTAAAACATATCTCTCATGTTACTTCACAACTCATTTGACAAAACACTATGACATCGTATAACAGGAACATGTTCCAACTATCATCCTAATTGTAATCTATATAATCTATGTAATTAATGTAAAATCTCACCTTTAAAACTTCGTTGTTCAGGGAAATTATCGTACAGGTGATCACAGATATAATGAATGCAGCCCAGTTGGTGTTGGGAATATTTTTGAATATTTCTATAACAGTCTGTGAACGACACAAGAATTATATGTCATTTATAAAAGAAATAGAAGTATTGACATAAAATAGATGCAGTAAATTTATGGCCTCAGACCCAAACATTGTCTAAAATATAAATATCTTTAAATTCAGCGACTTGTATCAGATGTTTTGAATGATCTGAAAAATAATTTAAAATTTATGATACCTATTCTTCCAAAGAGCTTTTTTTTTAATTTATAAAAATGGGTTATACTTACAAATATAACTTTATAGTTGCTGCCAAGATGCGGTAATCGTACTCCGAAGAGGTCTTTCAATTGCGAGGCCATCACGTGGAATGAAGCGGCCGTAGTGAAGCCTGACACCAACGGCTCTGATAGAAGCGTGGATACAGCGCCCAGGCGAAGCACCCACATGACTATCTGAGGGAAATATGCACAGGTCGGAAAAAATCACCAGAGTTTGGCTCACTGAAGAGTTCAAATAAAACTAATATTTTCATACTACTACCATTTTTTATTATTTTGATGACTGGCAGACGAGATAAAAATGTCTCCCTGATCACGCTTGTTACGAAGTTGCCGAAACGTCTGAATTTGTAAATAATAAAAAGACGGGTAGTAGGCCAAGAAAATTAGTTTTATTTAAATGACTACTCGAGAAACTCTTAGTAACTGTAGATTTGGTGTTTGGCAGTGTGGTTTCAAACAGATATGTGTCGAGTAGAACTTATATATGTCATTGATACGCCAGATCACAATATGGCAAAGTTTTCTTTGAAATTTTACATATAATACAGACGAATTGTACTCACTTGCATCATACCCACGGACAGACTGACAATACTTGCGACTTGTATGGGAGAATAGGCTGGCAATAACGACGGACCTATAAATATACAAGATTATGGCCGATTACGTATGTTATCCCATTGTTTGTGTTTATGCTTACTAGAGGACGTTATATTAATGTCCCAAAAGTTACCAACATGTGATCCAGCGACAGCTTACCTTCGGATATAGTCGAGTTAAAAACATGAACAACGTCAACCGGCGTGGAATGCTGTAACACTACCTGTGAATAAAATAAAAAGGAGGCTTTAGAGTCAAAAATAATGTTTTTTACATTAAATTTACCCAACATCAGGTTCATAAGCAACACGAAAAGTTGAATCGTTAGCAAAAATGTTATTTTATCCTTGTCTTGTCATAATTTTGAGTATAATGAAGGTCATTGTCAACATTTTAGAAATCAACTCAATATTTGTATGTGATTTAAAATCGTAATATACTCATCCATATCATAAGAGTCGAGGGACATATACAAAGAAGATTGTTGAGAGATGTACTTTAAATGATGTACCAACCTTTCCCGTCATCAAACAGGCGACTGCGAAGGTCCCCATTGAGACGTGGGGCGAAGTACCAAATATCACATATATGAGAACTGGGAAAAAGGCCATGTAAAGTCCAACTATAGGGGGAATCTCTGCCAGCATCGCGTACGCCATACCTGAAGTGAACGGAAGATCTCTAATTGGCAACACTAAGAACGTTTAGAGTATTTCTAATCTCATTTTCTTAATTCGATTGTATCGTAAATTTGATATGCGAAACATAACTAACTAAAACAAAAATAAAAATATAATAAAAAAAAACAGTAAATTAATTACGTTTAACCTTATGTTTTTTTAAACACGACCAAGACTAACTTTAGCTAGATCGGGACAGTACTGAAAAAACATAAAATCCATGGATTCGAAACTCGTTTATAAGATATACAATATAAGTTATATATGTGTATATTATGTATTGTACCTTGCGGTATATGCATAACGGCGGTGGTGGCGCCCGCGACCAAGTCCCCTACCAGATCCCTTTTGGTGTTGTACCTTGGTAACCATCTTGCTATTGGCAACGAGTTTATTAAGCACTCGCCAAAGCCGCAGTTGCTGAGGACTTTTTTGCACCTGTGTGCCCCTGAAATGATAATGTAAAAATAACTATTTTTATATCTCATATTAACCAACGTGGGAGCCTCCTCTCGCCCGCCCGTGATCACGGCTACTGTAAAGTAACCGAAACGTCGGGATTATGTTGTTTAAAGTAATAAAAAATCGCGTAGTAAATCCGAAATATATTAGTTTTATTTAAATGTCTCGCGAAAATCTCAGATCTCATTGAGAACTTTGTAATTCAGAAGTACTTCTTAATTGTTGAAGAGTTGTATTTTGATGTAAAGGTTTATTTTTTTTTATGATATGCTTAACATAAAAAAGACGGTTGCCAAAAAGATAGGATTCATTTGTTTTTTATTCCTCCACAAACTAATTACTTCTCTGGTCTTTGTGTCTGCATGTACTTAATCTGAAGTGTCTTTGTGACATTTTATAATATAGTTAAGTTATCTTAAGGGTTTATAGTTATTTAAATGAAAGCTAGATACGATAATATCTTTAAATATGTTATCATTTTGTCTCTCAGCGTGTCTGGTATTGTCCTTAATTGTACGTATGTATTTCAATAACGCTCTCTCAAGATTACGGGGGACTACGTTAAGTTAAATACGGGACATACAAAAATAAGCTACTACCGTTTGAGGTCGCTTGAAAAAGCAAAACGTGGAAAAAGTCGTATTGCTCAGCCCGTTTAGAAAAATTATTAAATGTGCGTAAAATTAAATTTCTGTCGTAAACTTTTTTGTAAACGATCATAACCAAAGGGCGCTCTGTTCAACTATTATCTCAACAATTAGTCAAATCATATGAAATTTAAACATTCTTGACAGTGGATTCACTGAAAAACGTATACGTTTCAAAAAAAATCTAACAAATACGATTATAATTTAAATACGCAACGACATTCATATGGTGTATTTATGTATATATAAAAAACTTTATATGATTAGGATTTTTAAGAAGATACTAGATATATGTAATATTTGCTTGCCGGTACAATATGAGTATAGTTGAAATTGGGAACTTACAAGGCTTTTCCGGGACTTGGTAATTAGCATCCTTGTTTAGGGCATCCTGCTGGTAAACCCGGCGGATAACGTTGAACTGTTGGCTGGAGCGAGTAGGTAGCCTGCAACAAGAGAATATGAGATCTAACCAGCACTTCAAACATTAAATCTTAGTTTTAGAATTGAAATTATTTAACGACTTGACACCAGCTTCAATACGTTCATACAATGATGATCTAATTTCTTAGTTGCCTTCGTTCGTTTTACTGAACAGTTTAAACTGGATGGGAAATATCGAAGTGACGTACTATAGACGTGCCTCGGCGCATGTTTTGTATAGTATGTATTTACTTGTCGAGACACTTATACAGAGGCGACGCCAGCCCACGAATGGACGCCCGCGAAATCAGGTCCGCGAGGCCTCTTTGTCATAGTCAAGAAATATTTAAAATACATAAGCGGTATAATTCAGCTCATGTAATTTACCATTTTATGTTGTTTAGCGTTAAACTAAAGTATGATTACGAGTTTTATTGATAATAATCAATATTGAGTTTTATTGGTATACATGTTAGAACATTATCTTAAAATATTGCACTTTTTACTGATAAAATTGTAATTGATTGCTTAAATGTTAGTTCACTTTTTTCCTGTATTATTATTAATGTTAGTTAAAGTTAAATATCACTGGTTCCTTGAAAAGTTAGTCTTAAACCCAGAATAAGGGTTTATTGACTCGGTTTTATCAGTTAGATAGCGTACGTCTGGCTCTTAAACTTAATGCGTTTAAAGTCATCGTCTTTTAACTTACAGTATTTTTGTTAAATAATTTCTAATCGTATTATAAATATAACTGAAGTAGCTTGTTTAATATGATATTCGGTTTTTCGTTCACAAAGAACCCAGATTGTTTAATACATCTACGTATATGTATTAGAATAATAAAAAGTATCGGGAAAATGAGACAATTGAGGAGACATAATGTTGAGAAGTTAAAATTCCTCTCACACGTAGAATGTCGAGGGGAGTAAGTAGATATAAAAATGTCAAATTTTCTCAGGGAGGCTTTTGAGACTGTGACGCACAATCAAGATATCTCAATAGATATCTAATATTGATATGTCCAGATTACATATTTAAATTATATGACATTAGTTTTCTATCTCAATACAGTTTATCTCTGATTACCTCGTATCTCTTGCGTCAAATTCACATCTAAGTAAAATAAAAGATAAAATAAATCTTAAAACTGATTAATCCCTTAAAATTGAGAAGCAGATTTTTTAAAAATTATAACATCAAATAAAATGAGAGAATCTCTTTGTAATAATATTATAAATGTTTTTTAACATAATGATATGGATGTTTATATGGCTTTAAACAAAAGTAATTAAAATTTTTGTCCTCTGCTCCAACTAATATAGGAAAAGGCTGTTAAGGGGACATAAATTGGCAGATCCAATTAGGAGTCATTAGACTTCCTTTTCTTTTTAA
>DVQP01000062.1:0-39407 GCA_018231745.1 Danaus eresimus
GTGATCACGGCTACTGTAAAGTAACCGAAACGTTGGGATAATGTAGTTTTTAAATTAATAAAAAAAATCGCGTAGTAATCCGAAAATTTATTGTTTCAGTCATATCAGTAATTAATATTATCCACTAATTCCCATACTATCCACTGATCCCATTCACTAATGGGCTCCGCTTCATAACAAAAATAGTGGTACTTCATAATTTATTGGATTTTAAACAGATTGTCAGCAATAAAATTAATCACTTGTTTGGTAACTACAAAAAACTCTTCTCTTCTATATTTTTGAAAATAAAATTAAGACATTGAAACAAAACAATGTAACAGAGTTATTTAAATAGGTAGATGTTGCTTATTTTAATCTAAATCCTCGAGTAAATTTGAAAGGTCAATAACTTTTACTATACTTTTTATATTTCTAACGTAATATTAAAATAACTTTACTCGGGACAGATTTACTTTGCAAGGCGACGTATATATTAAGTTAAAATATAAAAAATACATTTTTTTTACCAAATATTAAAAAAAAAACAGAAATTAATTGATTTTGTTTTTAATATTTCATGTATATATAAAATATACGTGTTTGTTACTTTATAATTTAATTTGTTCATACTTTATATTTAAATAATAATATAAATAATTAACGAGGATTATTTATGAACTAAATAATTATTAACTGAAGATATGTCTTGATTTAACTATATTTTTAAAATTAAGAACAGTGTGCTGAGCGATTTCAAAATAAAAACTACACTGTAAGGTGTAATAAGTATAAACTTATATTTTTCTACAGCATGTAATTGCAACGGGTTCTCCAATAAGTGTTACTTTGATAAGGATCTTTATGAGACTACTGGGCATGGAGGTCATTGTATTGACTGTGCTGAAAACCGAGATGGTCCTAACTGCGAACGCTGTAAGGAGAATTATTTCCAGAGTATGCAGGACATATGCATGCCTTGTAATTGCAACCCTACAGGTAAATCACAATATATTGTAGTAATAATAATCATTGATTTTGTAGTGAAAAATAATTTTAAATCAATAAATTGTTAGGTTCGAGAAGTCTACAGTGTAATGCCGAGGGAAAATGTCAATGCAAACCAGGTGTGACAGGTGATAAGTGCGACATTTGTGCTGCTAACCATTATGAATTTACTAATCAGGGATGCAAGCCCTGTGGCTGTAACGAGTCCGGATCTTTTGATAACACTCCACAGTGTGATCCTATTACTGGACGCTGTTTCTGCAAACAAAATGTAGAAGGCAAGCAATGTAGAGAGTAAGTTGCGTTAATTTATTTTCATCAACATATGTTATTAAATATATTCACGCAACATAAACACATTTTCAAAACGGTTGAATTTTGATAATTATCAAGTTAATAGCTTTAGTCAATCGAAACTATGAAAAAAGTAACAACTGATCCATCTTATTCAAAAACTCTTACGAAAATGGTATACTTTTTAATTTTTATTTTAAAATTTTAGGTGCAAGCCTGGTTTCTTTAACTTAGACTTGGAAAATGAGTTTGGATGTACGCCATGCTTCTGTTTCGGTCATTCTTCCCAATGTACTTCAGCGCCCAAGTACCAAGCACACGAGCTGAGTGCACATTTCATAAGGGATGCGGAAAAATGGAGTGCCGAAGATAGTAATCACAAACCAGCTTCTCTGCAATTTAATGCGAATACGCAAAATATCGGTTAGTTTTAAGAGTGTTAACTTAAATAATATAGACCACAATGACCTAAGTTTAGTTTACAATTTTATTTTTTAAAAGTGAGATTTTATATGAAATAATACATATTTTAGCTGTTTCTTCAAAGGATACTGAAGTTGTATACTTCCTCGCTTCAATCCAATTCCTTGGAGATCAAAGGCAGTCTTATAATCACGACTTGAAATTTAACCTACGTCTGGGTGAAAAACGTGGTTATCCTTCCTCTCAAGATATTATCCTTGAAGGTTCTCGCACTTCAATATCGATGAATATATACGGTCAAAATAATCCAGAGCCTACTGATCAGGTATATAATTATTTTGGGTAAATTAATTGCGTTGCGACATATAAGCGAATGAGCTTTCCTGCGAACTATTTTATGAAAGCGAATTTAATCGTACAAAACATGTATTTAAAAATTTATTATATAAATAATATTAGGCCTGAAAGGTGTTATTGATGTAATTATTGTTTAAGGGCCAAGAATACTCATTTAGACTTCACGAGGATCCGCGGTATGGGTGGACCCCCACACTTTCAAACTTTGAGTTTATAT
This sequence comes from Danaus eresimus, assembly GCA_018231745.1. Taxonomy (NCBI): domain Eukaryota; kingdom Metazoa; phylum Arthropoda; class Insecta; order Lepidoptera; family Nymphalidae; genus Danaus; species Danaus eresimus. Next base: position 2,279 of record DVQP01000062.1, read on the forward strand.
CTATTCTCCAAAACTTAACGGCTATTAAAATAAGAGGAACATACAACAAAGGTGGACAGGGATTTTTGATGAATTTCAAATTGGATACGGCTAAGATCGGTAGAGAAAAAGGATCAGCACCGGCAAATTGGGTTGAAAAGTGTTCTTGTCCAAAAGCATACGTTGGTGATTATTGCGAAGAATGTGCACCAGGTTTTAAACATGAACCAGCAAATGGGGGTCCTTACTCGACTTGTATTCCTTGCGATTGTAATGGTCATGCACACATATGTGATACAGCTACTGGTATGTTCAGAAGTTTTGATATACTTCATAGTTTTAAATTAGACAATCTTTTATTCATAAAATGGTAAATTTCAGGCTTTTGTATTTGTAAACATAACACCACTGGCAGCAATTGTGAGTTGTGTGCCAAAGGCTTCTATGGAAATGCTATAGCTGGAACACCTGACGACTGCAAGCCGTGTCCTTGTCCTAAAGACAGCGGTTGTATACAACTCATGGATCAAAGTATTGTTTGTACAGACTGTCCTTCTGGATATGCAGGTCAGAAATTGGTTTGTCAATATTCTACAATTTCATGCGCCTCAAATTCAAATGTCTCTTTAAAAATGGGATAAGAAACAAAAAATTGTCTGTTAATAACAAATTTTGAGATGTTCATTTTAATTGAATCAAGAGTAGGTATATTTTCTAAGAAATATTCATTCTTTCCTTTTCTTATTAAAAGATTTCATATGTAAATGTTTACTTTCAAAAGTATAATTTACAATAAAATATGTCAAATATTATTTTTAATCCCTAGGACCAAGATGTGAGGTATGCGCTGACGGCCATTTTGGGGATCCTACTGGTCAATTTGGAAATTCTCAAGAGTGCGTAGAGTGTCAATGTAATGGAAACGTTGACCCTAACGCAGTTGGAAATTGCAATAGAACTACTGGAGAATGTTTAAAATGTATTTACAATACAGCAGGAGAACATTGCGATAAATGTTTAAGCGGTAAGTAGATTTCCAAGTCGTTAGGTTTTTTCTATCAAATCGACATCTTTCGCAATCGGCGAGTAATATTTCAAGAGTAATCTAGAGATAACTACTTATTGTAGGCTACTTTGGTGATGCCTTGGATCAAAAAAAGAAGGGTGATTGCAAGCCTTGCCAGTGCCACGAGGCTGGTACTTTAGTAAGTGCAGAGGGACCTCCTCAATGTGACGGTCTTACAGGGTTTTGTTCATGTATGCCTCATGTTATCGGAAAGAATTGCGACCAATGTGAGGTAAGATATTTACAATTTGCACTTTCTTATATTCGCCTAATTTTGTATGTCCTTCACTATTCGGTGTAAATAATTAATCAGAGTTATAATGAAATGGAATTTACTTAATATGGTATTTGAAATATTGTCAACAATAGGATGGATACTTTGACATTAGCTCTGGTGAGGGATGCCGGGCGTGCGATTGTAATTTAGAAGGATCCTACAATGGTACCTGTAATTCTGTCACGGGACAATGCTACTGTAAACCTGGGATTGACGGGTAGGAAATATTAATGAAATCAAGACTTTATAATATTTAAATATAATATAATTTTATAACTTACACAATAATTTTAGAATTCATTGCGACCGTTGCCTTGCTTATCACTATGGATTCTCGGGTGATGGCTGTCATAATTGTGATTGTGATGAGTGGGGTTCTACTAACTACCAGTGCGACATGCTTGGACAGTGTTCTTGCCAACAAAACGTCGAAGGGCGGCGATGTGATCGGTAAATTTCTATTTTATTCTTCGGAAAATATAGTTGTCATTTGTCCAGGAATATATATAAAAAGTAAATTACATAACTCTGAAATACTTTATAGGTGTATGGAAAATAAGAGACCACGCACTGATGGACAGGGATGTGAAGATTGTCCGCCATGTTACAACCTCGTACAAGATGCAGTTAATCAGCACAGAAAGGAGCTTAAGGAGTTAGATAATGTAAAGAATCAGTATTTTTAAAGATATTATTATTTCACTTACATAGATTTGATATTTCATAAAATTTCTATGAATTCACATTAATACTTGCAGATACTTGGAAAAATATCAAAAGCACCGACAGTTATTGAAAATGCGGACTTTGATAATGAGTTACAACGTGTGAGAGCTGACATAGATAGACTCGTTCAAGAAGCAGAAGCAGAACTTGGTAATGGCCCTAGTTCAAGTTTAACTAACAATTTGGCTGACCTTTCTGATCGACTCGCCGATGTCAGGTACTATAGACATAGTTCATAACTTTGATGGTGTTTAAATTTCTAAATCAATATTTTATTAAGAAATAAATTCTGTTTATTTAAAGTGTTAAAAATCAATAATATTCTTTACAGAAACATGTTGTTCAAGATCGAAGATGAGAGCTATGAAGGTAATGAATCTATAGAAAGAAGTAAAGGCAACGTGTCTAAAGCTGAAGAAACTATTGAAGCCGCACAAAAAGAAATTAATGTGAGTTTTACTTATAGAGCGACGATATTTATATTTGAATTTTTATATAGTACTACCGAAAAGTGTTAATTTTTAATTCCAATATGGTACTTCCCAATTTACAGAGTGCATTAGAATATCTTGACGGTGAAGGAGCTGCTGCTTTGGCTAAAGCTCGCAATAGATCTGATCAATTTGGAAAGCAATCAGTAGATATGTCTGCTTTGGCTAAAGAATCGCGACTTTTGGCAGAAAAATTAGAAAAGGATGCCAGAAACATTAGAGACATAGCGGAAAAAGCATTAAACACGTCTGTCGCAGCTCATATAATTGCTAAGGATGGTATAAAGAAACAAGCAAATATAAGGTAAGTAATTTACAAGAAGTGCATACTTTTTGTTACTCGATAACGAAATTTTTTTTTTCTTTGTAGCAATGAAGTGCAAATTTTAGCCACTGAACTAAATGCAGCATCTGGTAAACTTAGTAGTATGTCTGAACTTGCTGGACAGGCTTTAAAAAGAGCAAAAACTGTCTACGATGAGGCATTGGGTCTATATGCTGAAGTCAATACCACATTATTACCAGACATTAAACTCAGCAAATTACGTCAAGACTCTATGGAAATGAATAGAACAGTAAGAATGAAACTATTTTATTATAAAACTAATCTTTTTAACAGTTTTATTAATCTCTTGTCGAATTAGAAAATTATTTAATTATATTAATGAATTTTATATTTTATAACAGATCGATGAAAAATCTGCAGAGTTAGAACAGTTAATATCAGTAACTGAAGATACTCTTCAGGCTTTGGATGATGAAATTCGACGAGGCAAGGACCTCTTAGAACAGGGTCACGACAGACAAGATGAACTTTATGATTTACTTGCAAAACTGGACCAATTGCGTGCTCAGGCACAAAATGATGTCGAACTTACTAAAGCTACATTAAAAGATGCCAATGAAATATATAAGACCCTAAAAGGTATGAAAGGGATTTATTACAGAAATAATATTTAAGATTGAATAGTAATTTTTATTTCAAGAATATTTATTTCAAAAATAGCAATAAATTGTGTTGCAATTAATGTAATAAAATATTAAAAAAATACTTACGATTAATAGATAAGTTTACCAATTTATAGTTTTTGATGCCATAAATTATTCCACAGAATTTAGTGATCAAGTGACGGAATCGCGACAGCAGGCAGAACAAGCGGCACTAGATGTTCCCGGAGTTCAGGAGAAAGTAGCTCTGGCTGAAGAAAGCATTACCAGTATTAGCGAAGAGCTCACTACTGCAAGCGATAAGGCCAAAGAGGCTCGGGATTTAGCTCAGAAGGCACAAAAAGAATATGCTGACAAAGCTTCTGAGGTTTTTATAATACTGAAATAGATTTTACTTGCAGTAAAGTTTCTTATAAAAAAATATATTTTATATAAAATTTTAGGCGGCACACGAAATACGCAAAAAAGCCTCATCATATCGAGTAGAAGCTGGAAAACTTCGGGATGAAGCTGATAAATTATCAAGTCAGTTTTGGTTTATAGTCGTACATATAGAACTGTATATAAATAATTAATAATACATATATGTGTATGTTAAGTTTTATAATGAATTTTTTTTCATTCAGCTCGTGTAAAGGGGACGGCTAAGCAGATACAAGTACTTGAAAAACAAGCCGATGAAAATATGCAGCTTACTCGGGATGCTAAAATGAAGGTAAGCAATAATTAGAAATATTGTTTAGTTAAATTTATTATAATGTTATGTAATCAACAAAATATTAGGTGGGCCAAGCCAACACTGACGCTCGGGAAGCTGAAAAACAAGTCTCAAAAGGTTTAGAAGACCTGAAGGTCATTATGGACGAGTTGCAAAATCTGCCAACTCTAGACGATGCTGCCCTCGACAGATTACGTATGTGATATTACTTTCGAAAAAAATATATTGATAAAATCGATAATTTTTTCCTGTTTTATAAATTATAATAACTCTTTAGAGGAAAGTCTCGACAAAGCTGAAGCTGCCTTATTGGAAGTTGATTTGGACGGCAAAATCAAATCGTTAACCGAGGCTAAGAATAACCACCAAAGGTAGCTTATACTTTTGTGTATAATGATTTATAAAATTAATACTATTTAATATGAAATAAATATATTTTATGTATCAATTTCTCCAAGGTGGATGAAGCAATATCAGGAGGAACATGACGAGCTTCGCAGTGAAGTGGACAATATTAAGGATATTTTGGATCAGCTACCGGACGGTTGCTACAAACGGATCGTACTCGAGCCGACTGAAGGACCAAGTAGACCCGCCAGCTTTAGATAGGCATAGCATATTTAGCACACTACATTCCTCTTTATACCAATGACTAGAGGAATTTTAAATATGTATTAGTATGCATTAAAACAGCATCTAAATTCAATTTGTCGTATTTTGATATTAACTTATATTTAGAATCAATGAAATGGTTTTTAATTGTTTAAAAATTATACTGTTTGGAAAAATATTTTTACACCTAAATATTTTCATTTTTATTCTTTTATATCTTATAATTTTATTCGATTTACACACTGAGACCGTGTTTTTGAAGCGTAATCGTTTGTTTTTTTTGTCTCTTAAAATATAAAAAAAATGAATTTTTGATATTCTTACAATAGAACAGTTAAACTTTTAGATTATAATTCGTTTTTTAAATATACATAATCTGTACTCTAGCGCTAAAGTTTTATTATTATAAATGAAATGTTAGTAATAATATAAAAGAAACACAAATAATATAAAGAATAAAATCCAACACCTTAATGCTAAACTTAAAAATATGTAACTGGTCTTGTTTTGATTATATATTTTTGTACTTATCTAATGCATTTATATTTTTAATCTATATGCTTAACTAGAGCTAAACCCATTTATTTAATATTTAAGGTTTTGTCTGATGCGATAAGTTTCGTTTGATTCACATAAAAATATCTAAATAGTGTATTGAGTTGACTGTTTCAGTTTGTAAATATATATGATTAAGGTATTAAACGAAACGTTGCGTTGCTATTGCTATAATTATTTGCAGTACCGATAAACATCGATAAAAAAAAATTATGACTCATATTTCGCCAAAGATGAATAACAAGAGATGTGTATTTTAGAACTTTATTATAATATTTGTATTTTCAGAACAAAAAAAGTATACATAAAATTAATTAATTAATTAATTAATTTTAATTTTAGTTTATTTATTTGTAATAAAAATTTAAGACAACATACATTTTTCATTACACGTAAAGCTCTTCCTCATATTTTAATGGCATGAAAATAATTGTTTGTTGATATTAAAGATCATTTCTATGATTGAGATATGTAACATATTGCTTGTATTCTGTCTGACACGTGGGAAATTATAACAGCATACAGGGGCTATAACAATGTAATTCAAATGTGAAAATAGCACGGTATAAGCGTGACCCCATACGAAAGATTGTGTGCGCAGTGCGGCCGTATAGGGTGTAAGTTGAACGAGTGTATGCATACAACTTAAACATAAAATTAAAAAAATGGATAAAATCAGATTTTTTTCATGACAACTGCGTAATTTGTATGTAATTCGTATTCGAATGTAAGCGTTACTTTAATTTTTTTTTAACGACCGCTAATATCAAGAGTCCATAACAATACACGAATTACAAACTCGTTACAACCTGCATGTTTTTTATTTAATCAAGTCTGATGACATAAAAAAGTGTGCTTTTTACACTTTTATAAAATCATACGTATCTAAATTAATAAAAATTATCGGATTACTCACTTTGTATATTTTTGGTAACCCTACTAAGTCGGTATGCAAACGGGTACAACTCCCGCGAGAAAAACAATTTATGGCAAGCAATTCACTGAATTTTCTTTTTGTTTTCAACTGTTACACTTACTCTACCTATCTTCTGGAGTGTTATAGGTACCTAAGTGCTCTATATCCATATGGATACTTTATCTATGCTACAGTTCCCATTAACATTTCTTGTTTTAACATCGTAGTACTTAGATTTCAGAATTACTTATTACAATTTTAACTTTAAAATTACCTTATTTCTTATTATTATCATTAATTGTCTTAATAGTTCATTACCTATAAATATTCATTTAAATTATTTTAAGTATGTATGTACTTGTCTTATTATTAATATTCCAAGTGAACCGTTATATTAGTTTTTTTTTGTTAGACTGTTTTAATTTACTGAATATATGATACTAAATGTACAAGAAAGAAATTAGCGAATTTCTCAGCTCCCAGTAAAACCATGTAACTAACAAAACAAATTTGCAACAACAAAATTGGGAAATTTCTCACTGTCTGGGGGCTCACTGCTTCCAAAATACGACGATAAACTAAAACTAAATAAGTGGCCGAAAAATGGGATAAAGCGCCCAATTTACTATGACCCTCAATTTAGCACTGATCACTCGCCGGAGTCCCGTTTTATGAATACCAAAAAGGGGGAACAAGATCATGTTACATTGGTTACTGCGAGTAGAAAACTGGGATAATCCGAAAAGTTTTCTTAATTACATACATACGTACCAAACTAACTCCCTGAATGAATGTGGCTAGAGTAGAGAAAAAAGTATATAAAATTACAGTAGTTTTAAAAACATTATAATTTTTTTTCATAAAAATGTAGTCAGCATACGTAGCTCATTAAGAATAAGAGTGTTTACACTTTTTTTATAACGATAATATATAAATTTTACGTGAATCTGAATGGGAGATGATAGTTTTTTCGTGTTGTATTATTACTTTATAGTTACCTTCATCACGGGCTGGCGATATAATGGTAAGTGTATTGCAATAATATTTCGAATCAAATATAGCATAATAAAAATACACAAAGTAAATCGGAAACCCATTTTTTTCTTTATGTATACCCTCAAAAGTCTTACATATTATAACATTTACCTTGATAAATTTTTTAATTAGTTTTGGACGTTAAAAATACAGTTTAAATAAAATGAAATATAAATTTTCGCACGAATGAACATCTTTCATCGTCCATTTCCAGTTTAATTTAGACTACAAAAAATTAATTAGTCAGTTACGTCTTAATGAAATCGGCAAACGCAGAGGAATTTGGAACGAAGTTACCTTTAAGTGTTATAAAAAGATGGTAATTTATATATTTTTTTAACTTTCCGGTAATAAAATTCGTCCCCACGTTAAAATTTTTCCTTCAGATTAAAGTTTAAAAATGTAGCTGAGGGGGAAAAATTTTAATTTGACAAATTAAAATTTCATTGATGTAACTTTAGAAAGAAATATTATACTACTCTTAAAGTAAGGTGAACACAACGAGAAAGTTCATTATTCTTTAAAACTTTAAAATACTTTCTACAATAACTTTATATTTAAATAACAAGGAGGAACTAATAGTTATCGGTGAAATATAAAAATTATGAAATATAAAAAAGTACTTAGGTTAAATAAAGAGGGAGATTTGTTCTAGTGTCGTCGACTCTATGATGGCGTTTTATAACATTTTAGTTATTTTAATAATTGCTAAATTTATCGTTATTTTTTAAGTTTCTTTAACAGTGTCAGGGAAATTTTGTACTTTAATATGTAGTTTAATATAACTTTGTCATAAAGATATAGATAACTTATTACAAGAACAAAAAACAGATTATTTTAGGTCAGAGACATATATATAGCTAATATATTTCTAATATGACATATCGTCTAGGCATTGTGTTGTTAAGTCTTATAAAAGATAATTGTATTAGTTATTATTTAATATAATTCTACTTGCCGAGTCACTTTAGTTATACCTACGATATTACCGCTATTCGGACATTGTATTTAACAATAACTGTGATTTAGTGACACCCTAGTGAAATTTAGGGTTCCCCAGGCTATGTGGACACCCCACGCGGTTGAAAATTGATTTATTTATAGCTCACAGTGAGTTTTCTGGTTCTGTATCAGGTATGCCACTTAGAAGGTTAAACAGGTTTGATTTTTCCTCTCCTGGGGAAGTGTCGAATTTACACTTAAAGAAATTTATTGGGTAGCAGGAAAATAATCTGTTCAGAAAATTTATTAAGCATCCTTGCTATCTAAAATGAAGAGGAATGAATATTCTAAAAAATGTATTTGGTGATATTATTCCATCAATATCATATTTATTTTGCTTACGTAAACTTATTTCTCTTCCCCTTTAATAAGTAGTCAGGTATAACCTGCATAATTCAAATTTTGCTAACCTCTACCCAACCCTGTAATATTCATAGAACAATAACGTAGTAGTAACTAACATGGCACAAATTAATGTTTATTGCCTTTACTTATAATTAATAGTATTATATTTTTAAATAGTTCCCATAATTAAATTTAATAAAATTACTTAAAATATGTCATTCTTTACTAAGCGACGGAAACAAAAGTACTAGAGATTGAGTCGGAATAATTATAGTCACCGCACAGTGAGTAAAAATTAAAAAAAATTAGTAAAAAATTTAAGATCAAATTCAGTGGTAAATATATTATCTTGAAATTTTATTAATTTTACCATCTAGCACATGTCCATAATCGTTGATCACGTAATATTTTCATTACCTCCTACTAAACTTCAGATGGCTTTGCAAATGTTGTTGGCGGTAACTAATAGGCATGTATTTTGTACTTGCTTTTCACTGCAACTAACTCCGGGTTCTCAGACATATATTGAAATGACGTGTCTCTTTAATCGAATGTTCTATTTATATAATATGCTAAGAAAAGAACTTACTATAAAAAAGAATAAGGTTATGTGCAAAACTCGTTACATCACGTTTTTAAAACTTCTGTTGTTTTTTTTTACAAATAATTAGATGTGCCCTTTCATTACATAAAAACTTCTAAATATTGTAAGCTAAAAATACTAGATGTAAATCCAATTTTTTCCTTGGAATGGAAGGATTAAACAAAGGTAACATTGTAACATATATTTCTTTACTTTTTGGATACAATAAGTTTGCGACGCGTATTGTAACACAAAAAATATATCGTCTTCTAAACAAATAAATTAATAAATAACTTGCAATAAATGCAAATGCTATTTTGTTGGTTTTTAAATGGTATCGTTACAACAATGGATTAAAAATTATTACCTAAAGAGTTTTTTTTCTATTATACTGTAATTTTTATTAAACTGTAAAAAAAACTAGTTTTCTTTTTTCTTCATTTTACCGTTTATAAAATTGTCTTATATATCTATGTAAGTAACTGTAAAAATACCTACTGATGAACAGATAAATTCTGTGTTACAATGAAGGCATATCGACCACCTACTCTGTCTTTTTAAACAACACCCAAATTAATTAAACATTAAAAACAAAAGAGTAGTAGTAATTCTTGTAACTATTGTAAGTTTTTTCACTTTTCCCGTTTCAATTAGATGTGCTATAGTTGATCTCGGTCCCTTGATAACTGGACCGAATCAAGCCAAACATTGGTAAATATTCATCCAATTAGACTGTTAAACCAAACAGCTAGATTAGCCAAATAATGTTTGTGTTACACAATACAAGACCAATCTCCATACATACAATATTAGGGAGTAACAATCATTGAACTGAGGGGAGTCTGCGCCTCGGGCAGTGGTTTGATCAAACAGAACTTTCAAAGCCCACCTACGTCTCTGAATTACCAGAGCAAGCAAAAGCGATTGAAATGAGCCTGATATCAATACGCCGATCAGATAACAGTCTATGTTTCCACCACTTGGCACTTTCATTATTCACAAATTTGACTCGATACAAATAAATCTATCATATCAATAATTTCATATTAAATAACTTATGAAACTAAGAAGGTTTTGGTTATCTAAAAACAGAAATATAGTGGCCAATCTATATGCCAACTTATATTAAGAATTTTAAATCTCCTTAAGGTCTAGAAAACTTTACAGGAGGTGAATATTTAAAACATTAGATATTATGGTATAAGCTTTGTACATTTCATGAAATAATTTTAAATTGGTTGTTAATGTAAGCAACGTAGATAAAATCTATCAACGTGGTCATAAATTCATATGTTACTTTCCGTGTGTAATTCCAAGTCGAGCCCGAATGAAGTTAACGCCTTAGGCGAGCAGCGTCCAACCCACCGTATTTTAATGTGAACATTGTAATTGATTAGTTTATTGCACATGCCACATGTTGAACTTAAGGATAGAGAAATTTAATTTAACTTAATTTCATACATGAGAATAAATCTCAATGTTAACACAATAAAAAAATTAAAACTAAATAAAGCTTATATTAAATATAACAGGTTGTTACCAAGATTTTGTTAATTAATAATTAGGTAATTCGTTGCTCATTGTATTATCTTTTTGTCACTGATTTTTTTTTACGGTCATTAACATTCAACGATACCGATAAAGCCATTTTATTACTCGTATATTGTTACTGTGCTATTTATTAATTTGAGTTATCATATTCAGCGTAACGATCATAAATGTTACATATTTTGTAAGGGCTTGAAAAAGTATAATTAATTCTGAGGTATAGAATCTAGCTATCTAATATCGCATCTTACGTAAGACTGACCTCAACATTGACCACATTACAGATCCGTTTGCATTTATTAGATAGCAATATATGTAATAACTGAAATATGGCTATCACGGTAAGCAATTCTATATATTCCAGTCAAATCCATTTACTCGTATAGATTCCGGCAGGATGGTGAACAGCTTGTGACTTCATAGATAGGCGATGAATGAGTTGTTGTTATTTTTTTTTATTTATGAGCCTATTGCTCAATACTTACAATTTCACTTAGTTCTTAAAGGTTTTCACATTTCTAATGTATATTTACACAAAAATTATTGTTAGAAGCTTCCCTTGATGCCAGGATGTGTTTAGAAGAGTTGATGTAATATATATATAATTTATAGCTCCATGATTTTAAATAAGTTTTCCTCTAGTTATCCGTAAGAACGACTTTCATCCATTCCGAGCTACATGAGTCACACTTTCCCATTTATTTAGTTAACAACTTGGCATTTTTGCATCAATTTTTTAATCAGTTTCATATGTAATGAGATCTTAGATTTTCGCGAGACATTTAAATAAAACTCAAAAATTTTCGGATTACTACGCGATTTTATTTTATTAATTTAAAAACTAGATATCTCGTCTGCCCGTGATCACGGCTACTGTAAAGTAACCGAAACGACGGGATAATATAGTTTTAAAATTAATTAAAAAAAAAATCGCGTAGTAATCCGAAAATTTTTGAGTTTCAGTTTCATATGTATTTTTAATTTTATATCAAAAATATAAATGTTATTTTGTATTAGCAAATTTTTAAAAAAATCATTACATAGCAGTTGCTTTGACATTATTGTTCAGAACTAATTGTGGCCATTGGATCATGATGTACTTATTAGAATTGACAGTGACTTAAAACCCACTGTAGAATATTAAAATATCAAATCAGGTACTGCAACTCAACTTAAAAAGCTGGATTCATCATCAATCAAAAGTGAACAACATTTTTATACCTGTGAAATTTGTTATTTCTTTTATTACAAATACGGATGAATAATTTCTATTCTAAGACTAATTCTGTAACTTAAAATTAGTTCAATAGTGTCGATGATAGATGGTTTTATTAAAAAATTAAAATAAAACTACAGTACTTTCACATCCAAAGCAAGTGTGCAATGATGAGTACGACATTAGAAAATTTATATTGATAGTTGGCGGATTTTTATACTGTATTACACGTTTTTCATTTATTTAAGGTTATAAATTTCGCCCAACTATTCCATTGATTTTTGACATGTTCTTAGACGAAGCTGCTTCTTGCGTGAAAAATATATGCAATTGTACGATTTAAATATAATTTACCTTATATTTAATTACTACAATTAAATTGCTTTTTTAATATATATTTGAAATGTTTGTTTTTATTTTGTAATCTAAGTTCATTGTTATATATTTCATAAGATACAATTTAAACTGCCTGTGTAGAGACGGTTTCCCATTCAACTTGTACATGTAAAATAATTAAACATGCAAAATAATGGATCAAAACTAAAAAAAACAACCACGAAAAATTTTCAAACGGATTTCATCATAAGTTATATCATAATAATCCACATACAACAGGTTTATTTACTTTCTAAAGGATACCTCTTTATTGGATAAAAAAGACCGAAGTCGGAAATGTTACCAAAATAAACCTTATTATAAACAATTTATCCTGTATCTTGAAAAAATCATCTCAACATATAATTAACACAATTTTGATTAAATATAAAACTTCTAAGGTTTAATTTTCTGATACTTGGTGTATTTATTTCAATGATTGTTTCTAAATATTGTGATAAATATTTGTTTTATTTTTCTATATCTTATGTTTAGTTTTAGCTATCTATAACATATATTGCAACATTATCTTTTTACAGCAACGGATCCCTAGAGATCAAATAGAAACAGATATCAAAATAAATAAAAATCAAATAGGAAACAAAACATCACGGTCGATGAGCACAAGATTTGTAAATGAATAGTAGGTACGGTTAATTACATTACATTAATAAATCGAGGTTGTTTTCATTGTGATTTCGCTTTCATGTTTCAAACTAGTTTTCTATAATTTATTTTTTTATGATATTTTTTCAGTATTAAATCATTTTATACGGAATTATACTTTATTTCTGACTTTACAGTGTAAAGTGAAAACGTGATATATTTGTAAAGTTAAATTTTAGAAGAAAACAAAAGACACTAGGACATTTCATTTTAAATTTAAAAATAGGTTAACAGTTATGATATAGCTGCTGTGTAGTAAGTCTCTGTGTTGGTAATTTTATGAGTTGATGTCACTCTAATGACTACATCGTCTCAAAAGTTGTCCTACAAAAGAGAATGTACCTACACTTTTTTGCTTACTTTTTATATAAGTTTGTTTACAGTCGATCTACATAAATATATGATAAGATGAACAAGACTATATAGGAGAAAAATCATTATAAATTTTGAACCAAAATTATCAGCACAAATTTTTATTGTATTCCTACATTTTGTTTTACTTATATATTTGAATTATTTGCAATTCCAACTAACCATCACTGCAAATGCAAAGTTAGTAAATTATTTAATGAAAATAATAAATGGTATAATTTAATTCATTCATAGTAAAAAAAATATTATTTAATATGTACATAGTCGTAATCGGATGCTTCCATAAAATAATAAAAATGAATAATAAAGCTTATTAATATAGTTTTAAGGATATTTTTAGGATACCGAGTAACGTCGCGAACATTGACCGAAGAATACGGTGTAATATAAAATTTTTATATCTTTTAACGAATACGATACTTTATTTTAATTCCATCACTGTAGTTAATTAACGTCGCATACGTCCCTTTCTAATCATAATCTCCAAACGTCTAAATTATATTATTCAAACTTGTCTATAACCAGCTTTAATAGAAATAGTGCAATCATAAGAAAGCTAACAAAAAAAAAATGATTTTTCTTACTATATTAGTTTATAATATTTAAAAAGTAAGTACGTTATTTTTCGATCGTGATATAAAAAAGGTAAAACCTCTCTTTATAAAATCATAATATACCTATAAAAACATTTAACTCTCTATAACAATTTATTGATAGAACACAATGCAAAATGTAGACGTTTGAAATATTAAAGTGACAGCAAAGGAATCATTTACTTTTACAACTATATCAATGTATAACAAATTTAATGCTATTAAATCTATTGTCTTTAAAATTTATGTATTATTTACAATAGGTAAATCAGGGTGAATTGACAGACATTTTTATTGCAAGACACTTATATATGTCAAAGCTTAGTCTCAGAGATACCTATTTGTCTGAAGTCAGATAGTGGTAATAGTATTTTATTATAATTTTATCGTCCCTTTTGCCTTGAAGGCTTTTGTAAAAGTTGATCCTATTTGTCTGATATACTTGCTAATAAGTAATATTAGAGACCAGTAATCAGACGACTTCTTTGTTTCCGGATGAAATCAGTTTCAATAAACGGTTTAATCGGGTGCAATGAAACAACAAGAGTTTTACTAATATTTCTATATTTATTTTATTGTTTATTCGTTCCAAGTAATTTTTTGTCCTTTTATTATATATTAATAATGTAATTAAGAATTAATAAATTGCAAGAGAATCTACTAATGTCTACTTAAACTTAGCGCTGATTAAAAAAAATTGTAACAGCTTTTAAGTCACATTTTATAATTTTATTGTACGACAAAAAATTTACAAACAGCCCATTTAATTTGCACAAAGTAAATAATGTTATATTTTGTATAAAACCGAATATTATGACAACAGTTTATTGAATACTTTGTAAATTATCATCGTTGCAAGGCTAGCCACATATTGCTCATTAGTGGTCTCTATATTATTTGATAATTCATTGGCCCCCATAACATCGATGTTACTGCATTATATGACAAAGATACCACTTATTATATTATTTTAAATTTATTATGTTATTGAAAGAAAAATTCATAAGAATAGTATGTTGAATATGCTGCTTACGTTAAATTTGTAATTATTCTACTTGGATATAAAAATATATATTAAGGAATTTTTATAATCTATTTGTAAATTTCAATTTTTAAAACAAATAGTTGTTGTTCAGTGACATACACAAAATAAAAGAGACCACATTAATTACCACCAGTGGGATTGAAGACATGTCATAAATAAAAACAAATGATTAACGCTCGGTAAGTATTAAGCTACTTTAAGCATGTTTTTTACAGATTCCACCTAGACTTAGCTTCATTGATTCCATTTAGACTTATTGATATAACAATAAATTTCCTGTAGTTTGTACATTTGAACCACATACTTAAATTACTGTATATTGTTATGGATTCCGTCTTGTAATCCTTGACTTCGAATATATTTCAGATTGCTTCAAGCCATCATAAAAATTTCTAGGTCATAACTTAAAATTTAACGTAAGCAGATAAATCATATTACAATTTTGCATCATAAATTGCTGTTTACATTTTCCACCCAGTTACAGTATTCACAGGACCGTGCATTTCAATAAATTATACAAAATATTTATAATTATACTTTGATATTTATGAAGAATTGAAAAGCATATAAATTAAATTTATAAATTACATATAAATATTCTTAGGATGATATAAAATAAATGTATGACTAGATTCTGTAAGATCAAGCGTTAAAAACCTATGCATTATAAGTGTAAAACATAAGATCCTATATATTAATTTTAAGACATATTTAATTAATAATAATTACCAAGTTCTAGATTGCACGTTTCTTCTTAATTCTATATTTACAAATTTTCATTTAAAAATATTATTTATATATTATTTTGCTTTTTTTATTGTTAAGCTTTGATGCTTGAAAATTTTAAATGATCGCTACGCTTACTAGGTAAAAGGAGCGGTTGAAAAATTTGTAGGCAAGCTCTCAAAGTATAAATAAATAATACTTTTATATAGAATTGTACCTACAAAACCTTTTAAAATACTACTAAATAAAATTCAAATTCACCCGCGATGTTCTAATTTCAATTTAGTAACTATGTGTCACTAATGTCTAAATATTATTTAAAAAGTGATGTATTTACAAATGGCTTTTAATACTATTTTGGCTAAATGTCACTAACAACCTTAACTATAAATTGTGCCGTTTTGTTTAGAGATTAGAGTAGGTAAGTATTGATTAATCTGTTATGAAGCCCAAATAAAATAGCTAAACTTATGTACTCATCGTATATTTAAATTAATAATAAAGAATATGTACTATCTACAATTTATCCATTACGGGGCACTTAAAATTACTTTGTACAAGTTTTATTCATACAGGATCAACATAACAATAACAAAAACTAAGTACCCATTGACTGCTCCTAGATCGGATTATGATAAAATAATTTTATTTGATAGCAATTTTATAAATACCTAAGTAATTTTGAAAATTTTAATATTCATTATTTCTCATTTATTTACTTTTACCTAATCTAGTAGCAGTCATAACTAATGATTGAAAAGTTGATATCAAGATCTTCCAATAATCTTCCGAAAGGACATTTTACTATATCCATATCGTATCTCCAAATACAGTTACTAATATTAAACACAGAATATGATTATTTGCAAGGCACATTTTCTTAAAAATCCTGGTTTTAATTTTCATGTATATCGATATTCGGAAAACATCAAAACTCGGCGCGTTAAAGGTAAACTAAGTACATAATATGATAAGTACGATTTGTATATCGTAATGATATGTATATAATCAATTATATACCCTGTGTCTCGAAAAATATAATTATATGTCAATTTTTTTCATGTAATCGAAATTAAATAACGGTAAAGTATAAATATATCTACACTAGTGACTACATTGCGCTTGTTTTAAAAAGTATCAAAATAAATATTCAGATGCTATAAAAATGAGATCATATGATTGCTCACATAAAAGTCAAATGTGGCGGTGGGCCGCCGATGTTACTTATATGGTTGTGTTGGCCATGTTCGTGGCCGAGGTGGCGCGGCTTCCCACTCAGTACCCGTACCCAGTACCTGGATACAACAAGGCCGCGCCGCCACCCGTCGGTCAGTGTTGTGCAGCGAATTTCATACGTTTCTGTTTTTGTCTCTGGTTGCAGAACCATACCCGAACTACGTTTTTCTTGAGATCTAACTTTTCTGCAATAGCCGCAATTTTTTCACCAGATGGTCGCGGCTGAACAGCAAAATAAGCTTCAAGACTTCTCTTTTCTGGTGCCGCTATGGATGTTCTCTTTCTTTTTTTTTCTCCGGCTGGCAAAACGCTGGGTGCGTCTGGGTCCCGTCTTTTATTTTTTGCCTGCGCTTCTGCTTCTTCTAACCAGGCTTGTAAAATAGGTTTTAATGCTATCATGTTGTTATGACTTAAAGTCAAACTTTCGAATCTACAAATTGTACTTTGGGATAACGCTCCAACCCCTGGCAGCTTAAGATTAGCAAGTGCCTTACCAACATCAGCTTGAGTTACTCCCAGTTTTATTCTTCTTTGTTTGAACCTTTCGGCAAATGCCTCGAGTTCACGAGGATCTGTATCTGTATCTGGGTGTAAAGCCGCAGCCGGATGTCCAAGGTGTGCTGGTGGGGCATGCCCCAGGCCTCCTGCGTGGTGGTGGTGATTCATAACGTGGTTCATAGCGCCATAGCCATGCAATTGATGATGCGGTGGTGCGGCTTCACCCATAGGTGCTAAGGTAGTCATTGATGAGGATGTAAGCGGATCAAGCATGTCTAGCCCTTCCATGCCATGGTGGCCCATCTGTGGAAAGAATGGCTTTTGTAATTCATTTTTATCATACTGTCAAATTCTCTGCTATTAAGAGGATTATTATAGCTATGGGGGTGACGTCATCTTTATTGTTGTTCGCCGAATTAACTTCTGTATTCATGTTAAATCAGACATTTTATTGTAAGCTAAAGGGGGTGGTAACAATAGCCTCACTCGGGGACGATATGGAAACATAAACAATCATCTTTGTGCAGATTTGCTCTCATTCTTTATGAGTGCAAACACTTGTTTTTTTCATAGTAGGGTGAGTCTGTTGTGACGTTGATTGGTTGCAAGTGTTTTACCAATATGCTTACGTTGTTGACCGGCTTTGTAACGAAAATTAATGTTTGTTAAGTTTTGATTGCCAGGCGACCATTTTCATATGTTACAATTATTGTGATAAAATATTAAATATTTTTGCATTTAAAAGTTTTATTAAAGACTTTAATTTATTTAATTCAATTACGAATACAGAATTTGTGTTACTTAAAGTATATTAATCATAATATTTTTTCTTATTATTATGAAATAAAATGTAATCTTAACTTTAAAATTATTTACTATTATATTTTTAAACTTAAATGAGTAATTTAATCGAAGTCTTTATAAATAATTCGTAATCTACATCAAGTAATTTATCTTAGTATAGTAGCGGGCCGTAAGTCTTTCGTTAACAATTTTTCCTTTGCGCTTCAAGGGGTGGTGCAGTGGGTCCCAATTCTATTCCCAGGGGAACGGTAGATCACAATTATACGGCACTAGTCCGTGTAGAACGTAATGTTACATGCCACATACGTTATTGTTTTTTGGTACATGCTACCAATTCTATATACAGTAAGATAGACATAACACGTATAACAATATTTCAGCAGTTCTGATTTCACCTATGAAATGTTAGACCAAAAATAAAAAGGGAAACATATAAAAATATAGCAAAAGTGAAACATACATATATTTGTTTTTCTTAAAGGTCTTTGAAACATGTCGAGAGTCACAAGAATTCTTTTATTACTAAAAATCTACTATATTTCTGTAAATAAAACTTTTAAATTTACTGTTATATAATTAATCAAACAATTCTCGATACATTGTTAACTCACAACTATTAGAATAGACAATTACCGTATAATTCTGAAACATTTGATGCTAATTCTAAAAGGTAGCGCACTATAAATTACACGGCGTCAATATCGTTAAATGTCGTGATTTGATATTCAAATAGGGCTATTACGTGGTAGTTTTTTTAACAATCACAGGCTTCAGAATTATGTCAATAAGCCATTTAAGTAACATTACGTAATGATGCTTAATGCCGGTTGACTGTTATTCCTGACGAGTGAAGGGCAACATAAATATTAAATACAAATAAACCTACAATAGAATTAACTCTGGCACCACCTGCAAAATATATGAATATTTAATCCGGTTATCATCAATGAATTACTTTAAAATTTCCGAAAGAAGGGTCACTTCTATAGCGTAAACACTTGTATAAAATTTTAACTAAGGTTAACAAGTTATGATACATTTATACTAAAACTGTCAAGAAAGTAATATTTTATTAATTAAAAACATATTTTTGACCTTAGGACTTGTATCATTGATAATTTTATTTTTTAGTTAAAACTCAATCAATATTTAAAGTCCAGCCCAAGACAGATGTACAACAATATTTCGTGTAATGAAAATGCGATGTAATTATTTTAAACATAACATAAAGTTTGTATCGATTCAAACACCCCTTCGCGATGCGATTTAAAGTGGATATTAAATAATTTATACACTGTTAATAGTGATTTGTATCGCACAGTTATGATTTGAACAAGTGGCCAAATTTATATGGGGTGTAAAAAGTGGCCATAACACACGCGGAATATATTGTATGCGACAAAGTGAATAAATTGAAGTGTAAACTTTTAATAAATGTTGTAAAATGAAGCTTTTCCTTTCGATACATATGAATAATTAAATCTTTTATAGCTGTCCAACTAATTGCTTATAGAAAGTAATTTGAAAATTCGATATTACAATTTTTTTAAAAACATCAATAAATAGGACGCTGCAGAAAATACACAAACACATATGTTCGGGGACATTATAGATTGAATTAATTAAATTTCAAAAATATTGAGCGATCTGCTAGTGGCCATACTCTCGCTAAGTAACCCCTGTACATAAGTGTATAATACGTATGTGTTTTGAGTTTGATGGGACGTGAGAGTGCGTTATGATTGCTGTGATGTGTTTTGACTGGTTACCCTCTGTTACTCGTTATATCGATGCGAATCATTATTATTTAAATAGAATTTGCATGTTCAAATTATACTATAGATTAACGTGTGTTATACTTATATAAAGGTGTATTTAATTCTATGTAATCTTTGTTTCAATGGAGATGTTAGTACTGAAAAATTTAAGTTTTAATAATTAGTATACAATATATTATATAAAAACAAACGTTGCATGAACAAGTTACATCTAAAAGTACGTTAATATAACGTGCTGCCCTCGTCCCTAGCGACTGTAGTGACAATTGTTCGCCAGCAGTAAAAATGCTCATATGTCCTGTATCCCCATGAGTAAACGTGTTTTTTCTTCCCCTTTCCAGTTTACAATTTGTGTTTTAGCTTTACCTAGGCCTATTAGCTAGCTGTATGAAAATTAAACAATTCACACAACACCGAAATATGAGATATATGGTTTATTGACTATAAATTTAATTAAACGACAAAAAAAAATTTAGTTATGTTGTGCTACCACGAGTTTCAAATATACAATATTTCAGTTTTTATAGTATTTCTATCCTACGTTCAAATTTAAATATTATTTTTTTTATTTGTAAAACATTTCAAGAATTATATTCTACCAAAAGAAATATATGTATGTATGTATCTCAAAATAATTCGATCATCTTTCAATATACAGGTCGACCCTACAATTGTTTTTATAGAGATTAGAGACATATATGGGACCCCAAACGACGATGGTGTTTGGGTTCCGTGGGTTATAAAGTACACATTACGAAGGCTAAGAACTAGTATAGAGGGGAAATTGGGCAAAGATGTAAGACAAAATTTTATCCCCTTACCATGTAAGAAAATAACAGCATTTTGTTCTTTAAACAACTTTAGATAACTTTTATCGCTTAAAAAATGTCCTAGTTATGTAAATGTGTTGTTTATTAATTATTTATTAGGTGCTTATAAATTTCAAAAGACATTTAACATTTTACTTGACTATTCAACCAACTTTGAACTGTCGGTTTTAAAAACTTTAATTAAAATAGTTTACATTACAAAGTAATGTATTTCTAGTCAACTGTAAGCAATATAGCTAGCTACCTACGAGGGTCTAATACATAACAAATGTTTATTTTTTGTACAAAGCCGTATCAAGACTAATATTCCATTGTGTGTTTTATTTATTATCTTAAGCTACGTTTATGATGATGAATAAAATGTATAATTGTAAACAAATTCTAGGAAATGAATTTATAAGAGTAATAACAACAGTTTGCTACTCAAATGTTAGCACAAAATAATTTAAACTATATTAATTGGAATCATTTAAAATTGTTAAACTGAAATAGCAAAACATTTAAAATTCGAAATTGATCTTTGAATTAAAGTTACAATAAACACAATTGGCTATGCTATCAAATAAAATGGTTATATATAGCAATGTAATGTGGAAGTATATAAAATCTAGGGACGAGTTCTATCAAAATTATATCGAACAGTGCATAAAGTTACCTCATTTTTATAAAGGAGAGAGTATATTTCTTACACGTTACAGCCCTCTGGCCTACCCCACGCCGTACTAATCCCTGAGGATCAAACCCTCGTCCGACATAGGACGACTAAAAGATTTTCCAAGGTGTATGGAACATAGAGATATGCATTTACTTTTATTATTATTATTTATGTTAAGGCAAAGGCGAGGAGTGTACCAATTTGCCAACAATTTTATGAGTGCCCTTTAGTTTTATCGTCTTTGAACTCGATTCAAATGATTGGTAAGTGATGATTTCTCCCTGTTTTATTTTACGTCTATAAAATTCGAATTGCAGTAAATCATAATAACAATTCTTCGAGTTTATTTACAATACTGTTGATAATTATTCCAACATATATAGAACTTAAGCACAATTTTTATTTGTATGAAATGTTTGTATTTTCTCATAAATTAAAAAATTGTAAAGATTTAACAATTGTTTTAATATAGAGACGATGAATTCGTTATCTATGGTAGAAAGACAGTAGGTACATGTTTATTTCTTAGTTTTAATCAAATACATAAGAAATGTAGAATAAAATTTTATGAAAGCTTAATATATTTTTTACCTTACACATTTTTATTTCTGGTTTACGAATTTTCTGAGAAATTTTTCATTTGAAACTTACGAGAGGAATTCGATAGTACCTGATGTGGCCTTGCATTATGAGGTGGTGGGCCTCCCACTCCGTGGTGATACACCATATCATGCTTCAGCTGTGGTAGTGGAGGACCCGGTTGAGGTCCCGTCTGATGCTTGCCGATGTCCACCGCAGCCAGCGCCTCCGCCCTGCTTAGCAACCCGTCGTTCAGACCACTGAATATGTCACCCTGTTAAAAATAGTGTCGGTAACTTATTATTTTTATTATATTTGTTACAATTAAAAGTTCAATATTTTCTAAAATAAAGAATAATTGCGGGCCTATGAACCAATATTTCATAAAACATAATATTTTAAAATTAAAAATACTTATATAATATATAAATACGTAGATAATTATAGTTACTGTAGTATTTTTTTGCGTTTATACACTTACCTTTCTTCAAAATTTTCTTTAAATATGTCGAGTAGGTAAATAATGTATTGAAAAATCCTTTGAAACGAAAAAATTTGTGATAAAATGCTACATGCTCTAAGTAAATTCTTAAATAATATCATACTCAAAAAACATCAAAGTACACAGGGATTAAGCTGAAGATTAAACAAATTTTCTATAAAGTACAACACTAAAGTAGCTAGTTCAAAGCGGCAACACTAATTCGCGTGACGTAATACGCTGGCCACATCAAATAGTCATGGCGGCTCAACCGTCGGCCCGCGGACAGGGGTTTTTCCCGGATTACTTTAAATTATTTATGAGTGACTCTGACCTCCAGTTACTTTGTAACTCGTTACTCGGTTTCATGCTCTCTTCTCTCCTCGACAGATACCTAGCGCGCGATCCGACTTTCAAATAGGCAGTTTAGAAAACCAGGGACCACTTTTAAAGTAATAGTTCCTTTTTTCGATTTACCGGTGGTACAACCGTTTGCAGGTTTTATTTTACCATCCCGTTTTAAGACGAACCTTGCATCTGAATAGGCGACTCTACATTGCCTTCTCCGCTCCTGGACATGTAAATATATATCTTGTGTTCTTTTTTCGATTTTTATAATGATTTGATTTTAGATACCGTGTAATATGAACATTGGATTATTATTATTAGTCTGTCATAAACCATTTTAAATAGAAACATTAAACTTCAGGTTTACAAAAATATAAACAAATTTACAATTCATAATTGGTTTTTATCTAAATTAAATAATTATTATAACAAGTTCGGATTTAAATGAACAGCAAACTGTTTTCGGAGATATAAAAAACAGCAATTAAGCGTGGGAATAAAAATTGTCCAAACACCCTTCACGAATCCCGAAACATTAGCATCGTGTTACTGAAGTGATTCTGCATGCCCTTCTCAAATTGTAATTGCTAAACAAATTGACCCCGCTTCTGTATGAATGTTATAATTTGATCTCAAGTGCCCAGGGATACATATATATAAAGAACATTGCTTACTTTTTTACTTAACGCGAGAAAAGTATCTTTTAATTTACTATTGTTTAAAAATGGATAAAAGATTTAAAAAAAAAACCTAATTTAATGAAAACTATAGGATTTTATCATTTATAGTCATCATGTCTCTTTCAATGCTGGTATACAATATTCTTTTTACAAAAAAAAATAATGTCCTGTACTTGGTATTGTAAAAATAATTTTATAATTTTTTTAACGATTCAAGTACAAGAGAAGAAAAAACTAATGTAAATAAAACAAATGAGAAAATGTAAGTGTATCAAATATTGGTGTATTATCTGGACGCCAACTTATTTAGCAAATCATAGCCTAACAATCAACTGTTTGTGAATAATTGTTTCGTCCATTAAACGTTACACATTATGGAACAAAGTGACTGCTCAATTTACAACTCAGACTGTAAAGCATAGACATAAACTAGGAACAAAGGCACATCCAAACAATCCCTATAGCACTGAAATAATCCATTACTATTATTACTCATCAACGTTCTCATTTTAGGGTTAACTGGCGACATCTTCTCATCCCCAGATACATCTGAGCCGCGTAATGTGGGTATCAAGTGTCATAGAGAACTAAAAGCGGGGTGTGCGACCCCTACCCGATTATACTGCACACGAACGCATGAGTGGTTGCTGATTGAATTAAATATTATCACTAGTCATTTCCGCGGCTTAAGATTTTTTGTAAAAAAATGTTTTTAGTTAATTATATGGTAATTTTCATTATGATTAATTAATGTTTCTGGCACAAATACATCATAATTTTTTTTTAACTTTAGTTTTTAATTTAGTTTAAAATTATAACAGAAAAGTTTTTGGTCTGAAAAATCTATTTTACTATTAAAAATATTGTTATTTTGGTTGATCAATATTTCTATCAGTGACTTTCAATAAACGAAAGTCCTTTTCTTCAAACTTAAAACTACAATATAACAACTACATCAAAGTATATCTTTAGAAATAATGTTTATAAATTAAAAGTAAATAAAAATATACCAAACATAACTTTATTTCATTAAAGATTGAGGTATACGATGTAACCTTGAGTAATGAACCGTCTGAAATACCGATAGGTCAATAACTAGTTATCAATTATAAATGCATGAACATTTAATTGAAATAATACAATCAGTTTCACATTAGTTTACAAATCAGTGCTTTATTTTTCTGACATATCACGATATTGGCGAGTATATTAATTAACATTTAACCCTTCGTTTTTTACAATCAAAAAATCCAAATGTCATTCTACGGTGTGTTGTCTTCATTTCTTATTCGATTTGACAGTGACACGCTGGTTTATTAACAACTGAATCTAAACTGAAGAATATTTTGACAACACTATCAAGACTACACGTGACATGTGACATATAAATGATTTTGAATAGGTATTTGATTGTTTTTAGTTAAAGGAGTCATGAATGGATTTTTTTACGCAACAAGATGATTAGTTGCAATTTTAATATAACGTCAAGGCGCTTTTAACTACTACCTAGTGATAATTTATTATTCAAATTATTAGATGATGTTTCGGTGCATTTCATCGGGATTTGTATTTTCATTTAATTATATAATCTACAATAACTAAAGCAAACTATAGACTAATAAGATTAAAGACTACGTACCCTCTACAAATACATACCTCTTATAAAACTCGCTTAGCATATTAAACTAAATAACAAACTTATCTTTGGCCAAAGATAACCGCAAGCTTTTTTCGCAAGGCTTTAGAGAGTAGTGTTCTAATGGAGTAAATTTTTAAAATGTTTAAATTAATAAAACTTACATTGTGCCGCGGTGACCACGAGTTGCACATCAATGATGCATCCTCCAGTATTCGACTCTGCAAAAGAAAAATCTCAGCTATCTTAGAGGACAAAGTTCATTCATGCAAATACAATGTTTAATCTTAATATCTGTATACATATGTATGTACATATATATTCAAAACGTCATATTAGTTGATTCTATAAAAAAATATGAGATATCTTCATTGAACCGACAATTTTTTTGCAGAATGCTTTAAATTTGAATTTGTTAAATTAAATAATTTTGTTTAACTTATGTTAGCACAATTGTCATCGTATTCCTTAAAAATTACTTTCAAATTATGAAATTATACATAGGTATATGTAATGACAAACATCAGTTGTAGCAGAATACAATACCAGAAAAAAATCTCGACTCACTTTAATAAATTGAATTTTTTTGGTTGTTAAGTGAAACCACTCGATACTTACTTCTGATTCATTTTAGAATAATAAAGTATCCTTAACTTCTAAGGAATAAATAAGAGTTAATAAATCACAATTTGTTCAATAGCTTATTACGGATAACTTCTTGTTATAATTTTAAATGTAAAAGAAAAATACTTTTTGCTTAACTGTTAAGCTTAACATATTAATATGAATATACAATTACATATATTTATTTTGAAAAGTGCATTTCCGTCTTTTTTATCGAACTATTATAAGAAATTTCAAATCACATTTTTACGGTATATTTTTATCGAGTAAAAAAATGATTTAACCATAAACAAATATATCGGATAGTTAACAATGATGAGTACACGTTAAATCCTATTAAAGAATTCTATTTGTGGGAAATGCAGGTTTATTAAAATAATTGCACTGGAACACGTGGTGATTTAACTTACTTTAGTCGCTTTAAATCATCACTACTTTCCAGTCGGGTAATTGTTCCAATTAATTGCAGTTTGAAATAAATGATTTCAATGAAAAACATTATAGTACAAACTTTATTATTGATTACACCCTTTCAATTTCTATTTACGTATTATTTCTGGAGGTAAATTTTTTCATGTCTGTTAATGATTTTCTGGTATGCAATGAAATATTTTACAATCTTGGCTTTACAGTCGCTTGACGTGTCGTTGAATTTCGTATTACTGTTGTGATGTAAGTATTCTATCTAATAAATAAGAAACACAAATGTATGGATGCAAGGTTATATACTAATACACCACCTTTAAAAATTTATTCGTATCGACATGAAAATACCGACGACTACTTATTATGAAAGAAATATATTATTATCAAGTAAAGAAAATTAAATATCACGTTAGTATATTAATATCATTATTTAAATCAACGCACTCAATCATAGCGCGTTGCTTATTCAAATTATTCCATTTATATTTAATATTGATATAGCTTATAAAGTAAACGAGTGATATTTAAATTTTGTACCCGTTAAACTTGAAACACGGCAGAGTCCAGTACCCTGTGACATCTTCCACGACTCTGTTCCTAGCAGCGTTAATAATTAATTCTTAGCCCTTTGCCGCGCCTGTTAAATGGCGTGACTAAATAAGGTAGGGTTCACCCTAAAGCCTCCCCTCCACCTGATTTTTAAAATTCTGAACGTTGGTTTAAAATATTTCTGCTCTTTAACTATAAATATTTTGATCACAACTAGTCAAAATAATAAGCCACATTATCACAAATGGTAGTTAATTTTTTTTTAAATAAACTCTAAATTAAATAATGTTACTGTATTTCAATTATCTACTTTTCCGTACGTAATGCACCGTAATTATTTCATTAAATATTTTGTCTGTATATATATTGGTGTTACTTGTCGGAAAACTATCAGGACGTATTCTTTAGTTTCACTGCCCTCCTTCAGCATTACAGTGTAATTACTTGTTATTGGCGACAGACAATTTAATTCACATGCAGGAGTATTTTGAACACCTGAACAATTTCACACAAAGCAGAAAGTTTAAAACTTTTCAAAAATATATGTACAAAACACTCCCATTAATTCCCACAATTACACTTACATAATCATGTCATGCGCCTAAGAGCTGCGAACAATCTTACGTAAATCATAAGAATGAGCCTTAAATATAACGTACAAGTTTAAGGCTATGATAAAATGAGACGAAAATTCAACAATTACAAAAGAGCGAACGAGACAACTAAATAGAGATTATGGTAATGACGATAAAAATACCCAATGAGGGTGGCGGTACTTAGAAGCAATTTAAAGATATTGTATTTAATGTTCGGAGAGAGTTGTTTAGGGGCGTCATCGGAGCTTAGAGGGATTGGAGGGGGCTTGTAAAAGACTCGGATGCGAGCTGGATTTTGTGAATTGATAATTACGTGCACTCTATCGGTCGTTTTAAAACGCGTTTTTGGGAGAGGGTCTGATAAATGTATACATCTAAAGTTATAAGTGCCTACCTGTCACAAAATACTTAGCGTTATAATATTGTTAAATAACATAGTATGATATCATTGTTGAAAGATATATTATTATTAAAGTTGGAACGTAATATCCGGCTGTAAATTAAACAAACTATTAGTCAATATCCATCAGATACCTACCATTAGCATTACAATTACTCAAAGTAGCTAAGTCTTATTGTGCCAGTTCTTTAAATAAGTCTTATTATACCAGTTCTCACTGAAAATCACATAAAAAATGACACCGGTGAAATTATCATAATGCCGTATTATCTTTTACTAAAAAATTTACTGAGAACGACTTAACATAATAGGAAAATCCTATTAAATAGTCTAGGTATGCAATTTCAATACTTAAATGAAGTCGAAATAGAAACAAGAAGAATTACAAATAGGAGAACAACCTGCTGTGTTTTGTAAGGAAGAGTAAGTTAATTACGACGTGGTACAAATGTCGTTATAATTTTAAAACAGATATCAATGTATTCCATTCATATGCCAACAAAGTATATCTGGGTGTTAATGTTCGGAAATTGCTGAAATCATTAGTTATGCATTTATACGAAGAAGGCTTTATTTAAAGCGGTGTAATTACGTTTGTGATAGCTACAAATAAGGCTATGTCTTTGTGTGAATTTAATATAATATGTGTTCTTCATGGGTTACCGACTATAGATCATACCTATTCTCTCTAACTTATTCTCTTTTGTATTTAAACTTTTTTTTAAAATAGACACTGAAATGTTTTTAATCTTCTAGCGCACTACAATATCTTTGCTTTTTACGAGTATTAAATTGCAGTAACTAATTAAATATTTTTTAATTCTCTAAAGTTAAATAAATTGTTTTGTAAGGTGTTTTAGTAAGCATTTTTTGAATGTTATAATTTTATAATTGCACATTTAAAATAAGTGGTATGATAGCAATTAATTATTAATGTATGAAATTACTGCCTTAGTAAAGCTTTTGGAAGATCCCGACGGCGAGTAACACTCTACATTAGCGGTTGGCTCTAACAATAACCGTTAAGAGTTAATTGTTATTGCCAATGGGTTTGTTACTTAGGAAAGCGAGATTTTAACATCGCCGCCAGGTGGCGCAACTTCCCCATTCCTTGAATTAAGAAAATTACCGAAAGAAACTCGTTACTGTAGGTACTTCAAACACTGTAGTCATTTTCACTCCTGATTATTTATAAGTAAATGAATTCAGAATGGTGTCGTATATTAGGGAAAAAACTTGTATGTATATATTACACTTAGTATTTTTCTGTTATTTAGTTTAAATCTTTTGATACATTAAAAATTACAAAAGGCATTCAAATAACATTAATATTTTTAGAAAAAATAAAGTTTTATAGATTTTGTCATCTTATAAAATACTACTAAATTAATCTTTCATTTTTGATTGTGTCTTTTATGTTATAAACGTTTCATTACTATTAAAATAATTTAATAATCATCATCATCTGGACTGGTCTCCCGGTAACAGGAGATTTTAACAGTAAATCGTATGTTCTCATTATGTTTGTGTACAACGAATTTTTTTCAGTTAAAGGGTTTTAAAGAATCCTAAATAGCAGCCACCTCCTAACTTGGAAGCTTATGGAAGAGTAGATTGTGCAAAACGCGCACCACGAAATTCAGCGCAACTGGGCGGGCCTGATCAATATAGGGCGGAGTCAGATATTTGACGTTGCGTAGCGTTCTGCGCTTTACGCTTGTCTACTTGATTGACACAGACGGACTGACAGCCGGACTCAGAGCGTTTTGACGGCTTTTTATTGTGTCCTCTGAGGGGTGACAGGGGGTTACCGGTCGATCGGAAAGGTGATTAATTTTATGTTATTATAGGCTCCAGACCGCTGGAAATTTTTAGTATGCCTTTCCGAACTGTAATTTATTTTATTGGTAACTAAAATTTTCTGATTCTGATGAAGAATGAGCATAAATAGCGGTTGCAACCTTATGAATGATAACTATGAGTTGCTGTGAAACTCATGAACGATGCAAACTGTACTGTACTCTACATTGTTTTGAAGTATAACGGAAGAAATGATTTAAGGAAATTTTCGGCATTACAAAGGAAACATATCGAGAGACAAATATATTCAAATTGAATGTAATATTTTAGTTCATTTTTGTATGAATTATACCATTTCTTCAAAGTCGTGACGTTTGCATAGACATGATCTATTATTGTCTCTATAGGAAGGCCATAATACAAAATCTATTAATATAATTGATATTAACTATGACTAAAATAGTATATATCCAATTCCATTATATCCGTACCGACGTTCGCGAGCTTTTATATATTTTAGTATTCCGGTAGCTATCATACGTAACCATCAAAGAAACATAACGTATTCTATAAAAAGATCAAATAAAGTTTTTGAATATAAATCAATTCACAAGATATGAATGAGTTTGACCAGGTTGGCAATTCATCTCTTTTACTATCCTATGACAAATATTATTCGTGATGAAAACCAACACTAAAATTCCGAAAAAGTAATCAAAATCTTTCGTTTTTTAGAGAAAATGAATTTAAAATCTAAATTGTTTGATATGTTTCAGGTTTTGAACATAATTAAATAACATATACTCTCTGAAATCCGTACAGGACATTCAAAGTCGAATTACTATAATCTGTGAACCTCCAAAGTAGTCGCGACATATACAGTGGGCTTATTGATTTTTCACCCTACAAGACAAACCACTGACGTGGCTTAAAATAATATGAATAGGTTCTATTGTGTCGAAGTTTCAGCTGAAAATATAGTTTACTATAAAAGAATGTTTAACGAAAAATTTATTTTTTTTAATAATTTCGTAATTTATTTATTTTTTTGTATTTTTTTATTATATAATTATTTTATGATAATTAAATAACCTATACCAACTATTTAACGAGTATAATAAATATTTGCTCGCGACTTTGAAAAAACTTTATTTATTAAATTAATTCTTTATTGCACATAATATTGATAAACGCACAAAAGGTGGGCTTAATACTAAAATAGCATTCTCTACCAGCCAACTTAAGACGTGCAAGAGGCTGTTCGTAGGCGTGTTATTTTTATGATGAATTTTTAAGACACAACGTGAAATAATTTTTAATATCAATATACATAAATATAATAAGTACGTATTATAAAAAAGTATTTTCGAGCTCTAATCTCACTAATTAGTTACTTGATCACCAAAGCGGCTTAAATCCAAAATCCTCCCAATAACTTTATATAAGACTAGTCTCAAAACTACCATTCAAATAAGAATATTACGTTATAAAAGCATTTATAATTTGAGTTATTTTTCAACATATATATTATAAGTTCTATATTGAATTTTAATACATACAAGGTTGTGTATAAATTTAACAGAAATTATCACAATAAACATGTTTTGATATGAGTATTGGCTATTCATTAACCAAATAAAACCTGGTTTTCACTTCACATAATTATGAAGTTATGATACATAATGTTATTTGAATGTGTTTTTCATTTAATCCTCTGTTAGGCAACAGATGTAACAAATATTCTATGTCTTCGAAGTCATAGAAATATAAAAAGTGATCCTCATTTTATGATTAATTATACATACATCCCGATAATGATTAGCAATATTAAATACCTCCGTCGTTCTTTAAAATACATGTAATAATTTCTATGATTATAATTTAGGATAATACGTCAAAAAGTAACAATCAAATGTAACGCAGGAAAGTAAAAATCATAACAGATGCACCACTATAATATTGAATTCATAAAAAACATAAGGGGTTGATGTAATGACGCTGATAATTATCAAACTACCCGCAATACACTTGACATGTTTGTGAATGAGCGCCGGAAGCCAGGGTGAATCCGTGGTCACGTGACCGGCGCCATCTTGTTTAAGTACACACTTCCGCTACGGTGCACGTAAAGTGCAGCGGTCGTCAACGGTCGGCAAATTGTATTAAAGTTTTATTGCGAGGTGCAGACCACATCCGTACTGCTAACAAATTTCAAAGACTGGAGGCTATTCCGCTGCTCACTGAAATACCTCGGTTTATTACGGACTCAAGTTACACGGATACTATATTATTCAAAACAAATAAAATATTTATATTCCATAAAACTTTAGATACCCACCAACAAAATTATAAACCAAGATCATTGAAACTTTTAATAATTAAACGAATTATGTAGCAAATAAAAAAAAACTGTCGATTATTGAACGCAAAAATATAGAATTGATGTGATCAAAGTAAACAAAACGTCTTACTAATTTGTCTTTTTATAACGCCGCTACTCTACTCGTATATGAATCCGTATCACAAACACGGATAAAACAGGATTTATATAACAAATCTTTAAACCAAATCGATCCCCGACATTTATGAAAAGGCTGCCTGAAAGAAGAAAAAGAAAATCCGTATAAGCCCTTGAACGAGGGAAAACCCAGAACTTTGTGTCAAAAAAAAAATATTTTCTTAGATGTTGCTACAGTTTGGTCGAATTCACGTTTCTATTTCCCTATACTGTTAGTTTGTCATTCTGAACCTTAAAGTAATGGATTAAGGTTGCTTTATAACTTGATATGTAACAAAAAAGCTTCTAAAGCTGATATGGGGGAAATCAGTAAGGTTCCTGTAACCGACTATCAATATTGGCTGTAAAGTGACATTTAGGGTAGCAGAGGACGTCTTAAATCGATAAATTGTGTTCAGTCTGGAGGAACTTTTGACAAGTTTATTGGCCTTATTGACACATTGTCGCTGAACTTTAACCTGTCGTGATCGCGGTCGAGTCGTGTCGTCAGTCTTGACACATATAACAATACAAAAGACATATTACAGCTAAAATATACACTGTGATCAAATAAACAAGTTTTATTCTATTCAATTTTAATCAAAAAGTTATTATTTAGTAGAGAACAATTATAAAAAAATGTTGACAATCTCTACAAGTGGAATCGGTGAAAATCGCGTGATGGTGACCGGAAACAACGCTGTCCCCAAATCGTTCCCAAGTAGCGAGTACTGTGGTGCACGTGTTACTAATTACAACTACCCTATGATTTTTAATATCACCTTCAATAAAAATTATAAATGTCAAAATATTATGTATTATTTCATTATACTTTTTTTTAAATCAGATATGCGTGGATATTGGTTATACAACAAACGTATAGCTTGTTGAAATTAATGTCCACAGCTTAACGGACTGAGTGCGGTCTAACAATTTTACACCTATAGTGTTAAATTGAAATACCGCAAATATAAAACTTTATCTGATAACATTAATGTAGTACGTATCCCGCATCGCTAAAATGTTTCACCAAATTAAATCGTTCCACTCGTAAAAAAAAAATTAAATAAAATCTTGTTTATAAATTTATTTTTATCAACAGCGTATTTTTTTGTTTAGTGACAATTTACACAATGTGTGGTTCGTAGTGTAGAGTGGATCATATACAATTAAAGTATATAGCATGAAAAATCTATAAAAACCTGTTTAGGTAACGTAATAACATAAAAGATATTTAACGTAAACGGTAAAGGTATAACGGTCTCGCAACACAAACATAATATCATCATAATATATGATATGTAACTATTTGTATGTAGACACACCTCATTCATTAAAAATCTACTAGTTACTATTTAATATTATCATCTCAAACTTGAGAGAAAAATAAATAATAAAATGCAAAAAATATTACTATAAAACCTTTATTAATTTTCTTGTCTTTTGAAATATCTTTGAAAATATATGGTAATAAGCAAACTTTGAATGAATTGACTGCAAATAATTGCAAAAGGGTTGCCGATCTAAGTGAAGGAGTCTTCCTTCCCTCAAAGAACATAACCCGAGGGGCTATGGGAGGCTCTGCCGCCTTACAGTAAACCAGTAAACGAAAAGGGTGATAATATGATACATATTTCCTCCTCTCCGTCTTGTATCTACATAAAATCAAATCATAGTGCGAAATCAAAAAACGTTCGAAAGGAAACAATTTATTATTTCATACCTTAATCCAAAGTAAATTTCATATTTCTACAAACTTATAAACTCAAAAAAAAAATAGAAAATATGAATAACACATGCTTTGTTTTACGAAATAAATAATTTGCACCTACTAATACCATGTATGACACGGACAGCTTGGAAATCGTCACATGTTATTTCGTGAAACAACTATAATAAGTCGAAATTACCCGTACCCACTATATTCAGGGTTAGTTAGCAATCAATACAGGGTAGACCGGGTCGTAATAAAGTCTACAATCAAAAGTTTCCACCTCTCATAATACTAAACTCGATATATTTTTTTACTAAAATATTTTTTAGCCTTCAAGCCGAGCTTTCCATAACATTTGAAATTTACCATAAAGCTTTATTAGTTTGTATAAACAAAATCCAGTTTAATCATTTTTTCATCATTGTCACCCGCAAGTTAATATAAACGCCGGAATACTATTAGTAAAATATAGTAGGTATTATTTATTGAATCGTTTTAATATTTAGTATCAGTAGGTATTGAATTCGTTGTGATATTAATAGTTTACAAGAGCTATGAACACTAACCGAACTCTAAGTTGGTACGGCCTGTAAAGTAGCTACGCTGCTCCGAGGGTGGATCATAAAAATAATAATACGCATAAATTCCATCGTAAAACATAGATATGATAACATCCATCTGAACTGCCCTCGTGATTCCGATACACGTTGAATTATTCCTTCACATTTACAGTTTTCACTTTTGGCTTTATATTTTCTTGTAAAATATACTTAATATAAACTTTATTCTGTCACTAAAATTAAATCGAACAATGAATAAATCATGTGACTGTACTAGAATTATATGTTCAATAATTTCGTCAGCGCTCTCCCGCGGGAAGGAATGCACGTAGGTATAGTGTTAAAGTAGGTACGTAAAACCTTATTATAACAAGTAACAATGGAAGTAGGAGCTATATTCATGGCAGAGTGCATATCCCTCCCGTGGGCACCAAGTTAATTCCAAGTTTACGAAGCACCGTCGACGTGCTCTCAGTTATTAAAATACCAACATCTTAGAGCTTAATAGGTTTTGGGAACTACTCTGTTGAGGAAAATTTGAAATGTTACCTTCAGTTTGTTCTTCGCCGGTTGCAATGTTCTGCTTATTCATGTATTTAATATCTATTAAAATTTAACAATACTAACTATGATGGTTGATGTTACAATTGGGTCTATATTTATAAGAAATTTGTATAATTATTACGTTTCATTAACAATAAAAGTGACTTCGACATGATAGAAATCTGTTTATGCTATTCAATACAACGAAGTTAGTATGATGCTTAAATTACTTTCAATGAACAATAAGATTTTATAATTTTTTTATGATAAAAAATTAATCTTAAATCTTTGTCATCACCATTATTATACTTTCCTGTAAGCAACCATAGAGAATTTCATTATAATCTTTTAAAATAATAGGCAGAATAAAAATGTAGGTACCTACTTTTTTTATTAAATGAAAATAAGTTTAACAAATATTTTCAACTAATAGGTAGTTGCTAAGCTTCTAAAATTTTCAGACCATAAATGGATTCGGCGAAATAAGCCCTAGTCAAATTTAAAAATAATTCTACGATATAGCTTAATGGAAAACGCATTACAAATGCTTCAAATCCGGCACAATAGCGAGAGAGCATCACTGAGCCCAGCCAATAGTCGGATATTAGTCGAACACGCCAGTTTCACTGGGAATGAGTAATGAAGTAACTGCTTTATATCTACTAGGGTTTTTAGCAAATTACATTTAAAACTATAATCCTTCCGCTATCATATAATATATATATAAAACATGTCTGTATAGATTGCTATTCAGTGTCCTTAATTTGATAGATCTTATCGGTTACGCTAAACGGATGAACAAAAAAAAGGAAAACATTTTATACGGAAGATTAGTCGAAAACTAGGAACTGTAAGTATTCCCAATTAAATATTGATAAACGTTGAAAATTTTTAATCAACCTCAAGTTAGTTTCAATTGGAGCTCTTTTTATTTTCATTCAACAACCCCAACAATTACTATTTTAAACACAACGAAAATAAATTACGATGAACACAAAAGTGGGAACTATTGTCCACTATTTTGATAATGAATATTAAATGTACGCTCTTTATTATTATATAGTAAACACTGAATCAGTAGGTACTTAACTGTAACGAAAGTGAAAAGGCAAGTAATACACTCAAGTGAAAAAGGAAAATCCAAATCAAAATATCATTTTAGTACCAAAATACACAGACTTCATTGAAAATACTTTGAGGATTCCGGACCAACTTTATCCACGCCACTGTTATATTTTTTTGCTCTATCTCCGAAGCGGCACAGAAAAGTTCAAAAGTTCAGAATTAGTTGAAAGAGCCGTGACACAATAGAGAACGTAACACAAACAGTTTGAGCTCATATTCGTTCCTCTGTACCGCCGCCGCACAATACGGCAGCCTGTTTAATATTTAACTCGTAGTTAGCGACACATTCCGAGTTAACTCGTGGTGCAGTTAACTCATAATTGAGTGTGCAATGCTAACCGAATTGTTAGATTGTTGGGTGCCCATCCAGAATCGCGTTCTGTCTAACTAGCTTATAATACTGGATGGATACATTGCTGTTGCTGGTACGGAACTCACTTTATTAACTATATGAGAATACGTTATTTATGTGCTTCAAAAGAACTACAATTATATAATAAAATGTTCAATGACCCTTCTCCCGTACCAATAACTTTGGACGTACGCTGTAACTTATGTTTATTTTTGATCATGAAATTATGGTTTTATCTATATTTTTATGTAAGAAATCATTTTTAATTCAAAAATTTTTTTTTCATACCGAAACGTTCTATGAAATATAAAATTTTATTCCGGCTTTGTTTGCTTAAAAACATCGTAAAGTCAGTTTTCTTTCAAATATGGAACTAAATATCATGAATAATTTATAGTCCATGTCTTTCTGTAAGAATATTTTTATTATTTTCCCCTTTATGTTGTATCACCGTATTGCTTTAACAAAAATAGGGTTCAGAATAGCTTGTAGCTTCCGATGATGGGGTCCGCGGTGAAAATAACTAGAGCGACTTTACTTATATTTTTCTAATATTGAACAGTATCTATAGGTACATTCTTCATAATTAATAATGTAATAAAAAATATTAAGACATATATACAT
>DVQP01000063.1:0-39175 GCA_018231745.1 Danaus eresimus
TATATGTATACAACAATATCAAGCAAAACTTGTAGGAGTTCCGTTTTACAATGTTACTAAACGAACCGTTTCTTAATTATTTTCGAAAGCTTTAAACAAAAGAATAATTAATACGCTTTTTATTAAATACTATAACTGTAAGTAAGTTGCTTTTATTATGTTATTATTTGGAAGTGTATTGGATGATAATTATTATTCAGTAAGAAAATATTTAAAGTCATTAGTCAGTAAGAAAATATTTAATTAGGTTTAATTTTAATCGCATCTTATGGTACATGTATAAGGTTGCTACAATGGAAAAACAATTTAAGAATATAAAATAAAATTTACATAGTATCCTTTGTGACAGTTTAAAATTAATTTACTTTAAACTCGCGTCCTTCAAATAATCATACTGTCAGTGAGGTAGGATCATAATGAATGTAATTGGACAATTCAAACGAAACGCTAAAATTCGTCCTTTCATCAACGAAAATCACAATATCTTCAAAACACAACCTTTATGAATTATCTAAATCCGAAATTACCGATTCACTTTGAAACGGCCCACGCTAATTATTTTGCCCATCAAGAAATATTCGTTATGAATAAAACAGTTCTCAACATTTTTGATGTATATAATTAAGGCTTCGAAATTTAAATGGAAGGCTGTATTAAAAGTCGTAATGCTGTAACGTTAAAACACGAAAAGCGTAGAAAAAGGTATAGTGAGGAACACGAAATTAATGTGAAGAAAAAGAGACTGTCACTCACGGAAGTTATATTAAACAAAGCTAATATTCCCACCGAAATATATGGGATGGTATATTCCAGGATGGAAGATGTTAAACATCGACACAGACTCGAGATCACTGCCTCAGCCGCGGTGTCAGGAGCCCGGCACATTATTGCGATTTGTATTGCTACACAAACAAACACCAACACCTTAGTGTTTGGGTACATTTCTGTGTCGTCTCCCTGAGTCTTGTGTCAATATTTGCCGAGCTTACCTCATTCCTTGGTAAGGGATGACGGTTATATCGATTATATTATATTATATAAAGTTAATTATTTCCTATTAACACTATACGCTTGATAGTCTAGTTACCCTTTATAGGGTACGAATATTCGTAAGTTAATAAATTTATCATGTTCCGAAAACTGATAACGTATCAATATTGAGCACAAAAAATATATAATGTGGAGAAGATAAATTAAATTAGAGAAAGAATTTATCGATATCCAGCAAACCCTAAAAATTCCCGTCACTATTGTTTAAGCGAATTATAAAAACGGGGGAATTTCAACTTTAATGCAAATGTTGGTAAAGTATCTCTGGGAGTGACTTAAATTCGTTGGAACGGAAAACTTTTGCACTACGTCGCTTTAGGGATTTAGAGCGACATGTTAAATAATCAGTGTTTGCTTGCGGCTTGCATTAATACAGGAGGATCACTTTATGAAACACAGGAACGGGATATATGAATTAATAAGTTAGTTAATAACTTATCCTGTTTAGGGGATTAAATTTATAAAATAAAACATTTGATTAACAGTTCGTTATTATATCAGTAAATTATTTTTTTCTTTCGGCAGATTAAGAGAAATGCGTCATGAAAAATGTTGTTTTTGCTATTCAAGTTTTATTTTAAAGATAATATTTTTTGCTTTTACCATAGGAACTTTTAATTTGCTTCAGTATTTTGTAAAGAAATTAAAAATGATAGACTTTAT
This sequence comes from Danaus eresimus, assembly GCA_018231745.1. Classification (NCBI taxonomy): domain Eukaryota; kingdom Metazoa; phylum Arthropoda; class Insecta; order Lepidoptera; family Nymphalidae; genus Danaus; species Danaus eresimus. The sequence continues at coordinate 1,714 of DVQP01000063.1, forward strand.
TATTTAAGGCTATATAAACTAATGGGGTCAAGAGTTTTATGATAACCTATTTATAGAAACTATTTCCTTATTAAAAATAAATCTTTTCCGAAACCCATTTTTGTAAAATTATGTTAAGTGCTCTTTCTATTTATAAATAAAAATCTTTTGCTGTTTTGAGATAGTTTGTCATTTCATTTATTCATAAGTACACATCTTTTTTCATTTAATTGTTTCTTTGCGTTAACTTAACAAAACGTAGTATTTTTCTGTAACGGGAAGTATCTTTGAGCTTAACACCAGGTTACCCAAGCCATGTAGGATGTCTCATCAGACAAATAAAAAAATTAATGAACAAGAATGTTTAAATAAACTTCAAATTTGCAAATAGAGAACATAATAGTATAGATCTTTTTTCTCGGGCTTTTCTTGCATATAAGATGTTAAATTTATTGTTATCTTTTAATATCTCTTCTTATATTTTTTTTTTGTGAGTCTTTAACGGATATCAATGTTCCTCAGATATTATTACCTAATTTTCGTTAATTGAGTCTATTTTTAAAGGACTTGCGTCTCGTTTTGGTCACGTATTATTTCTTCTATCTAATATGACCATTTAATATATTCAATTAAATCAGTGCTCCTAACATTATCTGGCAGCATTTTCCTGTCAGTCGCCGCGCACACCTTTTCGTAATATCTGAGCAGATGTACTAATTAAGGGAACGCGACATGGGTGGGGATATTGCGACCTTTCAATAATGAAGACCGGGATCCGTTGATTGTGCAAGTTAGGGGATGATGCGGAATCAAGCGGGACTAATTGCATTCAGATTTTGTTAATGTATTATCTACACCAGCCTTCATTCAGCATATTAAGAAGCATCACAGCTAATCATAGTGACTAGTAAAGCGCCTTGGTTCTAATCACAAGTAAGTTAGTGTAATTGATTTCTTTTATAAACATTATAAAATAAACTCATAGAAAAGTCCGAAGCAGTCGAGAGCATTCGAGTCTAGAAATAAAATGTTCTCTTCTTGGACCACATGGTATAGGATAAAGGAAAATATTTGGCAATGAAATCCTTAGCTCGTTGTAATTGCGGCGAGTGAGATGCCTTCTGGAAAAATCTCGTTGCAGGAAATTCTCTAGTAGGAAACTAAGCTGATAATAACAAATTTATTTTCCAGGCTCCCATTCTCTCTGATTAGCCTTGTTTTCTTTTTAACTTTGGGACTTCTGTTCAAGATGAACGCAACTGCCGAGCTCGATTTATTGTGTTTACTTTTTACATCATAAGCTAATCAGTAGATTACGGTGTCAATGAATGTATGAATACTAGTTTTCAATTATTATGAACAGAGTATATAATGTAACAAGTTTTTTAACATCAAAGTCGACAAAGAAATAGTTTTTTATGATTCAAAGTTTCTAAATCGACTTCTAAACTTTCATTGATAATTTGTTTTATTAATTTCAATAGCAAACATTGCGGTGACCTTATTCGGTAAACCTATCGGGGTTAAAATGGAATTCAGGGCCTTCATAAAGTAGAACGGATAAAAGGGTCCAGTAATTAAATTAAACTAATAACATACTTTTGAAACAAATTTTAAATCCTTTCCACAGACTAACAAACTTCCAATTGTTAGTTCATAAAGTTAATGACTGGAATTCCAGGGTTATTATAAATACGAAATTCTGTTCATTCTCTAATGAAAGCATTTAACTTCGTAGTTTTTCGAGAAAAATAAATTTTTATCTGCGTATTTATTTAAAACTATAATATTTTTGTTATCACCAGAATACTATTTAATTGAGAAAAATACCGTTAGTTATAATAATTACATATCAAATAAGAACAAACCCGATTTGACAAATTCATTCAAAGAATCAAAGACAAAACATGTTTTTATGTATAAAATTATTTAATACACAATCCATAGCACAAGGTTTCACTTGAGCGTTGTACTTTCTTTTAAAACAAGTACGGCGAATTACGCGCTTGTATAAAATCAAACTTTATAAGCGTTTACCTTTAAACAATAAAAGTATTCTTCATAAATCGTGTCCCTCCCGAGATTCCCAGTAATTTATGTTAGAAGTTTTTGTTGGGGGATTCAATTCTCGCATAAAACGGCCATTGTGATAACGGATTATTGAAGTAAATTGTTTTTTTCCCTACTAAGGATTAGAGTATTGTTTGGCTTCCTTACCAAGTTAATTATTTATCGTTTTGTTGCTCCTTGGTCGGAGACTGGAGCTTTTATTGTACTTGGTAGATATTTTAACGGTGTATTCCTAAAATATATAGTGACGTATATAAGGACAAGTTTGGACGATGGTTTGTTCGCTACAAATTCACGTCTAGTACTTATATAAGAAAATTTTCCTAAGTCGTTCACGAACAGACAGTAATAACAACAGGCAAAAGTAACTTTATATCAGGAAGGAAAGTATTTGTTTTTGACAGGGTTTAGGAGTTATTATTTAGTCTCTATCATAGTTAGAGTTCTTATAATAGTGTTGCGTTTAATAAATAGAGAGACAACACATGATGAGCAAATATTTAAATAAATGTACCAATATAAATAAAAATATTAATTTCCATTAATAATATATTGAATGAATGTTTTTATTCTAACATCATTCTCATGTTATATGAGTACAATAATAATAAAATGAAAACGTAAAAGCTGATATTCTTGTAATATGTTATTTTGATATAACCTTTTTGTTTTCTTTGTACTTTCACATTATATTTCTATATCAAAAAAGCTATTACAGTTTTCTTTTCGCGATAACTTGTAGGCGATTTAGAGCAAAAAATAATTTACCCTTATAAAACGTCAAACTATCAACTCCTGAAAGAAAAATAGACTACAAAACAAACTTACCTTATCGAAAATGTTGCATCAGATAAAAAGAGGCTCTACTGTTAGAGAGTAAGGTTCATATTTACGAATATTTGGTCTTCACTTGTAGGAATATGAAAAATAACTTTTAATGTACTTTACCAAAACGTATTGTGTTTATAAGGGGAGTCTCTACATTTATTTCATTTTATATATTACTGTTTACTTTAATATTTATTTTTTAATTAAAGACCTATCCGAAATTGTTCACATTAAATATTTTAGAAGTAAACACTTAACACAGATACATATTTTTAATTTAAATTTCATGGAAAATAAAAAAAGACTATAGACAATGAGTTAAATATTTCAATGACTACATCACAAGATATTTAATGTAAAATTTTAATTAAAAATTTATGAACAAAATGTTAACTCAAATTAAATAGTACCATTTAATTCAGGTTCCCGTACAACAATCCTTCGGATAGAGTTAACACCAGTGTAGTCTTACATGAAGTAGCGCTTTGTGTTCCACGATACTCGTGTCTATGGTTAAGTGGCAGGTTGATATTACTCTCTTTACTGTGATACAAAATCACTTGTTCGTACTCAATATATTTAGTCGCTATCAATATATCAAAATGCGTTAACTGACGTACACATATGTTTAGTCCCTCAGGTGGCCAAGCTCACGCATTTTTCCATGCGATCTAATTTCTTGGAAATATGCTACGTGATGTAACTCAGCAAAATCTTAATTTGAATCATCTGCGCTCAGTGAGAGTGTGAGCGACAGCGGTTCCTCACGTGCGACTGTCGTGATCAATCTACACACTTGCGACAGATTATCTGCATTATTTATTACGACTACAATTAACCGGACAGTCAACAGTCAAAACACATACACTATAAACTTTCTCTGGTTAAGATTCATTTACAACTAATTTACAATTTATTTTCCGGCTCAAATAAACATTTAACATTGTACTTGGATTAATCTGTTGGAATATAATGTATCATATTATAAGAATACATAAATGAGTTGCCGATATGAGATTCGTTGAGTTAGTGTAACATTCCCCTTAATCATCTTCCATAGTACTGAGTTGGAAGCCGTGGATCTGTTAATATCATTTATAACAATAAAAGAAAATATTTCTATATGAAAATCTCATTAATAGTCCATTATTAGAGCTTATGTCATGAACAACTGTGCGAGAACTGATAGCGATCAAGATGGATGATGCTGCATCTAAACATCTGAAGAATTCAAACAGATAACGTTCACAAGAAACTTATCTCAATAATGCTATAAGCAAATAATCATTGTTTATGTTAAAAATCACGCGATGTCGCTAACCGTTCTCGGAAGTTGACATTTGCCAAAGTTTCCAAATATTCAGACTGAAGTAAGTTCTAAAAATAAAATATTACACAGACGTAAAATGGAATTCTTAAAGCACTATAGCTTCACTAATACATAACATATATTTAATTGGTGCTATCATACCAAAAAGTGTAAATAATGAATAGAATTAATAAATGCGTACTAAATCATGATTATATGTTTGCTGTGATGGGTGGACATTCATCTGAGCTAGTGATAACAGACAATGTAAGTAGATTCATAATGAGATCATTACAAAACTATGAATACCCATAAATGGTAATTACTTTGTTATTTGCTCATTTATCTTTAGACAAATAGTAAATAAATTATTAATAGTATTTGACAAAAAACACTCTCTATTTAATCACACGTAATACCTTCGTTGGCAATGAAGTTTAATTTCTTTGAATTAAACGTTTAAGTCTGTAAGCATTCATTTATTAAAAGTACGTTATTTAAGTTGTTTAATAATATATTCCTTATTGATTTTTGTCTTTCTTATCGGTGCCACTTTAATTATTTTGTCTAATACCCTTTGAATAAAAAAATGTACCTACAATCGGGTTAATTTTTAAATCTCATTAAGCCTAGTTCATGTAGGTGATTTCATTAAGGAGCATATAATAACGAACTTCGAACCAATAAAACAAACGAACTTGCAGATTCATTTGATCTTCACACGCTTCTGCTTTGAGCAGATCTAATTACTACCAACAGACAGACATGTGCTTTATTTGAATGCCATACAGTCTCTATTAGTTTATCAGTAACGTATGTTACTAGGTGTTTTAGAACAGCTATTATCGGGATACTAACTAAGTCAGCTGTTGCGTGAATTGATGATAATGTAAATTTGTGATGAACATATATGTGAGAAACTTCATCGTTGAAAAAACATCCTCTATGAAAAAAAAAGTATTGCTGCAATTATAATGGAATATAGCGCAGTTTACGGTTAAGCTTAGGTTGGACAAAAAGTCTATACAGTTGCATGGACTTCTTGTTTAGTTTTGTTTTTATAATAATTGTTAATTTATTCCTAACACAAATCATTATATTTAATTATCTTTGAAATAATAATATCGAAGTTCTGGATAATATTTTTCCAGTAACTGTCACGTTTTATTAAGTGGCGTTTTGGTGGTTTATAATTTATAAAACAGGACCAGACATTTATAAACAGAAATATTTTTTTATAATATTTATTATTGAAAATTTTTTTGTTTCTATATTTATATATGATTTAAATTGAAGCATAAAATTAAAGCATATAAATATAACTCAAATGAATCAACAAACGAATCGAAAAAAAATCATAACAGTAACTCTCTGGTTGACCTAATTGTACAAACTTCGTGTTCCCACAACACACAATTATTTGCTGTTGATAACAATGTAACCAGGCCCTGCCAATATGTACATATGATTGTCACCAGCTCTTATAAATAGAGCGCAATAGTACACTTCGTTTGGACTACATCTGTTTGCCATCATTGGAATTAAATCACTTTTAATTTTCAACATTCGACCATGTGTATATTGTTAATTATTTTAATGGCATCACTTCTAGACATTTATAATGTAATCATTAATATACAGCAGGCTTATTCTCTACAACGTTTACAGTGATCTTGTTCAAAATCTTGTCTAGTAATGTCTAGTTAAGTTAGAATGTATAGCTTAATTTCAATCCATAATTTTATTATATAGTAAATATATTTGTTGCCGCATGAACTTTAGGGACTGGCGTTTGATAATAATTTTAATAAATTTCACGCAGAAGCTAACTGTCCGCACAGGAAGAAATTACTATCAGTTTATCAACACAAGTTGTTCATTATAACTTAGATTTACATCAGCTTCCTTGACTGAAGTTTCTGCAAGAAACTTTGTATGTAAATGGTATACATTAAAAATATAGTATACGACCTCGGATGATCATTACCGTTAATAAGATGAAAGATTCTGAATAGGACATAAATTAAGCCAATTCCATAATTTATTTTAATATTTTGCAAGTGTTAGCATCACTAACGTAACATGTCAGCTGTGTCAAGACGTCAATATAGACGTTCACAGATAGTAACAATAGTCTTTTCTTTTTAAATGTCGAGGTCACAACCCATACCTATAATTTTGGTCATATCAATACCGATCTCATGTCATGATTATCATGATCGCTTAAATTAAGTTCACTCACAGTACAACTTATCTTGAATCTCGGAAAATAGCTCTTAAAAGGTCAACAATCGGTTTAATGCATAGATTATCTACATCTTGTTATAACTAATTGCAGGGTAAACATTATAGTTAAATTATATTGCGGTAATATAATCACTTAATCCCCAAGTAATGTTATGGCCAGCCACTCTCGTAGTTTTTTTCTCAGTACAGGTAGATGTTCAGGTAAACCAAAGCTCTGAATATAAAAAGTGGTGGCTCAGATGAAACACACATACGTATTCTAAGTTATCGGTTCGTTCTGAATGAGCGGCAAAAACTGTGCAGAAAAACTTTTTTGGATTACCTTCACTAAATTATAAGGGATAAGTAGCATGAAGGTTCGGGTCTCAAATAAAAAATTAAAGACGGTTATCATATTTTTAACGTATGCAAATTTTAAAAATAGGTATGGGTTACAATGAAACTGCTTGGGTGTGGTATTTGAGACCTAATAAAAACCGAAGGGAATCAGAAATTGATGCATTAAAAAAAATGAGTTTAAACCTTTAAAGCGGTCTATATTTTTCCAAATTTGGGATGTTCTTTTTCAAATAAATAGTTTTAAGTAAATTCAAGAACAGTTTCCGCTAGTGCTAAACAACGTCCGAGTAACAAACGTAATCCAGAACTACCAGCTACAACTGCTATTGTTTTATTTCCTGCTCGAGTCCTTTCGCTCGTTTCAAAACGCATCGAGATTAAGATTAATGTTCAATTCGGTGTTGGTGTTTCCTTTCCTCGTAACATTATTTTCATGTTGTTGAAAAAATGTTTTCAAACTACCTTATTCCATAAGCAGCTGTTTTTCTCGCCTTTATAAAAACAGTTTCTAGCACTTAATCCGTATGTCACCACTGTTTATTTAGTGATATACATATATATGTAAAATATAAGTTTGTACCGTACATGAACATATATTAAATATCCTTCCACACATTTACATCTAACAATTTAGCCAAACGTATTTATGTTATACCAACATAGTCATTATATGTATTTTCTATTAAACTTTTATTGTCGTTTTGTTTAAAAATATGTAACGGACAAAGAAGGATTGTAATTATTGTAATGTCATATAAATTTTATTTGAAATGACAAGCGACAGTTGTTAGAGTTATAAGCCTAAGATTGCAATTATTAGATGGTGCAGCTTAGTTATAATCAATTGTCTGTTATAGTATATGGACTTGTTAGATGGTTGGATGCTAGTACTATCGTGTCAAAATAAATCGTCGTCAATAATTTATGGCACATCGTAACGTATCTTGCAAAGAGCAACGCTTCCAGCTCCAAGCCTTTTCCAAATCAACTCAACTAAACTGTCTTTAACAATAATATATATAAAAGTGACATATGTTTTACGTACATATGTGGTCAGAACATGAAATTGATATATTTTTTTTATTTTGCATGTTATTTTATAATGAATATTTATTTAATGTAATTTATATGTTTAATATTTGAAGCAATTACATAGCCGTAATTTACGTGTATCCCAGCGCTTTAAACTTCCAAGTGTCCACTAATCCAATATTTATAAGTGGTATAAAACCTATTATTATACAAGTTTTTAATGTCTATGCTTTAATTATAATTGTAAGTAAAAAGCTGTTTAAAATAATCACACAGCCGACCAAGTTGCAACCAGTTATGTGAGAGAGGAAACGTTGCTCTCGTGTGACAGAGACGGGTAATCCACCACATCACAAACATACTCCAGCAAGAGAGATAAACTGCCTAATACAGCTTGATGCGTTATGCATTCATTCAATACGATCTAATATAAGCCTTAAATAAATACAAATAAAGTCCGTGTTCGGTTACACGGGAATGTAATTAAGGCTTTAGGTTTCGTACGAGTGTGCGCTGACATCGAATGGTCAATTCGATTCTATCAGCATTTTCGTAGCGGGACCTATTCTTTGAGTGTTGCCATTTTTTTCTTTTTGGCTTACGCTTTATTAAATTCAGTCGCATTTAACTGAATGCGAAAACTAAAGGGTTATTGATTCCTATTCTGAATACTCACTGGAACCACAAAAGAGTCGTTGTTATATGTTATAATATGATTCTTAACAAGGGTTTTTGTTTACCCGTAGGTTATCCAGCTTAAGCTGAAGCCACTTAGTATTAAGTAAAAAGCGTTTACTGTTAGTGCTGTTTATCCAGGTAATAGTGCTATAACTTCAGCTAGGGAACTTGATTACTGTTACTTTAATGGTTTTAAGGTAAATTAAAACGGCATATAATGCTTTGATATATGGGTTTTCTGAGACTCCGTCTTGTAATTACTGAATACAACATATTTAGGCCATGTTATATGTTATGTGACGATCGAGATAATATTGGTTATTACATTTCTTCAAATACAAACTAGTTTTAGGTGTCAAATGAGATTTAACCATACAAACTTTTTAAATGTTTTGTCGTCTCTAACGAATGGATAAGATAAATAAACAAAATTATTAAGCGTGCGGGAAATATATAATTATCGTTAATCAAACATATAGCTTTACATGCCCAAATGTAGTTAGGTATTGAATATCTATTATCAATGTATATCAGTGTGTCACTGAATCATCAGGTCAAGGGTGAACATGTAACATGAAACTGTATATCAGCATTTTTTAATTTACAACGACTTTTCGACGATTCCGCTTCCTGCACAAAAAATGGTCACAATTTAAAAATATACAACTGATGATTTTGGCTTCAATGTGTACAATTGAGTAATCTTGGTTATGTTGGACGTTGTCATATAAGGCATAAATCAACTGTCGCCTTAGTGATATAAGATTTTAACGAGTTGTATTGGGAGAGACATTAATAATATTGTAACATAAAAAAAAAGTGCAAATAAAATAAATAAATAAAGCATATGTTTTAATCTAAAATTTACAGACAGACAAATGTTTAAAAGTATGTTTCTTTTTATTTAATTATAAGTAATTGATGAAGTCATTTATGAAATGCATTGTCAGCAATTCTGAGCGTGAATCAAGCTTCCTTAACTTTGTTATGACAATGTATTTCCTATCGTATTTTATGTTATTATTCATGATTGTATCATGATTTTGGGTTATATACAAATATGTTTTTTTTTAATAATTAATTACCATATATAAATTATACAATACGTTTAGTTAAAAAAAATCTAAGACTAACATTAAAGTTGCATTTCAGAGTTTTGTTTTCAATAGTCTATGTTTATATAAAAATACGGTTCATTAGACGAAAAATCAACTATTAAATAAAAAGAAATGTATTCGGAATAAAATATAATTGTATAAAAAATAAATAAATACTCTATACAAATACAGGAACACTCTATCAAAGGAGAATTGAATCGGGATTCGATAATTACACGGAATATTTAATTTTTATTACTGAAATATACTTTATTGAAAAATTCTCTTTGAATTTCAATATGTCCGCAGCTGAAAATCACGACTGATATTGAAATAAAATGTACGGGATTTAAAAACAAAATATCTTTGTTTACGGCTAGTTTAATGAAACTTTGTTGTGTCGGATGAACTATATAATAATCGCGGAGTTGCTTGCGTAATATAATGTTATGTAAATCTATATCGAATTTCTCATAAATATACATCACTTCAGGATTAGCGTCTTAAAAATTTATTCATCCAAATCATAAAAATATGCATGTGTCAATTTTAACGCCAGAATATAGAACACCGTATAAGAATGTAATATTTCAAGGAATACATCTAGGCTCTGAAGGTGTGTAAAGCCTATGTTATAGCTTATCTCGACAAGATCTCAGAGCACAGCGGAAGCTGTCCCAATTTTGTATAATTTCCTCATCTTAAACGAGTTCCTGTTAACGCAAATCAGATTTTCGGCCGCGTTGTGATAACTTAATACCACTTTGACCGATTTGGGAAGATTAAATTGTTTTGTTAACGCGAGTTTATCACATCACCACTTGGATAATATTTCCTTATGAAATGTTTTTACATCATAAAACTAGTGACTGACCTGTCTGATGGCTAACAAACTTAATTTTATTTCATATACAACTGTACCATGCAGCGTGAAGTTTTGCTACCGGATATGGAATTAATGTTTAATTTTTAACTATTATATCTATTGTATTGATATTAACTAGTATCCTTATAATATTTTAATATTTATGACAGTTATATAATCAGTATCTTTTACTTTTTTCTCTGTTCACAGATTTACATCAGAATATTTCTCAGGTTCTTTTGACTACTCTTCTATCGTTAGTATGAAAACGTAAAATGATAAAAGAAATGATTGAAGCACAAAAATCCCTTGATATATTTGTGAAATCAAAATATAATTAAATGCTTCCTAATAACGTATTAAATATTATTTATTAGTTTTGTTTCGATAAAGTATACATTTTTAATCCTTTTTTTAAATCATTTTACAAAATATAAAACATATTTCAGAGGTCCGAGGACCTTTTTTCCTATAAATTAAAAGAATGACATATCTACCAATTTGTTGTAATAAATTAAACATACTTAATTATTATGATATTAGGGAATATTTTTAAAAAAGTGGTTTTAATAATATGAGTTATGAAATTGAGAGGCTATATAGGTAATTCAATAAAACAATTCATTAAATAAGGCTTTTATAACTTTAAAGGCACCCCAATCACCGTTGTCAATTGGCCCATATCATTTGCAAATAAGTTGATTCGTGTTTTACAACACCTGACAACTCGTAAGAAATAAATAGCCTTTAATCTAAAGTTTATAAAGCTCATATTGCTATGTGAATGTTTTAAAAAAAAGGTATAAATAAAAAAAAATTATATGCGGGCCTCAAGCAGATGCTTCGGCGGCTTTTATGATGTTATTTTTTATACAAATATTAATATTTAATATACTACATAATATATTCTTTTTGAATATTTTTATTATTTTATCACCATGTAGAATATTGTCGTGAAAATATTTATGAATACTAATTTAGCATTTACTACTAATACTATTTGAGAAGGCGTCAAATATTTTAATTGTTATAATATCGAGGATAAATATTATTTTATTTTTACTTTTGATTCAAAAATTAATTCCTTGTATGCAATTGATAGTTTATTTAAAATATTTGTTTTAATATGAGTTCAATGATATAATTTATCAAGGCATTTGCGTTATATATCTTTTCAAACGCGTTTATACGATAACGATATCTAGTTTTCGTTTCACAACAAATCGATAAATTCAATAAAAAAAAATACAAAAATATACATTAATAAATATTTTATTCATAGTATGAGAGTTTGTTAGAAGTAATATGAAGAATATAACTATGAAGCCTAGCGAGCTAGTCGTTCGCCTAACGACTGTCTTGTATATGCTAACGTGACGCTCGTCGCTCGAGTCAGCAGTCACTAGCCAGTAGTCAGTAGTCAGTAGTGAGCAGTGAGTGGAGCCGCGCGGGGGACGGCGGGGCGCGTGCGCGGCGGGGAGGGGGAAAACAGCTGAGCGGCTATATTGACAGCACTCCGCACGTTGACGTGCAGTTAGTAGGTTCTCAGACACCGCGGAGTACAGACGTAGCCGCCACGCGATGCAATCCGCCTGATACAGCGTTCCGCAATTATGACTTATGGACCGAATGCCGGTAGGACAAGCGGCAGATTTTTAATTATAGAACGCAAATTAATAATAGTATCCAGATATTGGGAGGTTTTCGGCGAAATAACCGCCGAGAGGCTCCCGCGGAAACTTGGACTATAAACTTTTTTAGTGCTTGTGTTTAGGTGAACTGTGTAGTGTTTGTGGGGCTTTTTTTTTGGATTAGCAAAATGGTACCCCAACAAATTTCGGATGTACGATCTCTGACGCCAACTTCTAGTGGCGTCCCTGTGTTTGGTTCACAACTTGTCGATAAAAACTCTTCAACACCTTACACTGATGCAACTCAGGTAAGTTCATCAATTATTTTAACTAAGTGAAGTAAATTAAATATAAAAAAATATATAAATAAAATTATAGTAAATATTATATGAAAAAAAAAACATTTATAAAATAGTTAAAAGTATCAAAATAAACTGAAAATTAAAAAAGCCGTTATTATATTAATAACAATATAAAAAATGTTAAATATTACCTACCTACCAAAAAGTTTTGAAGTCGACTAAAAGTCTACCCACAAAAATATATTTAATGTTCACTATACTGGAATGAGACGCAGAAATAAGTTTAAAATATATAAATGACGCGTAATATACATCGCGAGGAAAAATAAAGAAATTGGTAAACATATTATTCGTGATACGATAACGTTTACAAATACGAAAAAATAATTGTACAAACATGTTTACAAGGACGATATATAACAATCAGTTTACAATAACAAATTTAACTGATATTTAATTGTAAAGTCCTGCAGAAGAATTATTATCATATATTTTATAATTATAACACATCGTCATTTACATACTAAATATAATATATAAATGATGGTTATAAAAATTTCTATTAAGATTTCACTTAAATGAAATTGTGTTTTAGATAATTTTGATAACACAACCAATAATAAATTTACACTAGCAATTAAATACGCTTCCGCAATTATTAAAGAATAAAATTGAAACTATTTTATAAATTAACAATTAATAAATTATTAAAATCATTTAATTTAATTGATTAATCTATTTCAATTATATTTATTAGTAGTTTAAATAAAATGATTATTTTATATTTATAAGCGTGTTCAATTTTTATAGAAATAAAAAAATTGGCTCGGCTACAGGACGACGAAGAGAAATTGATTTAAATCATGCGAGCCTTGTAATTTAACCCATAGGTAGTATTTTTTAAAACGCGATCTATACCTATATTAGTGTTTAAAAAGTCTGCGTGTGGTAAATCGTTTAGATTACCTTAAGTCCTGTCGCGTTTGTGCGTGTTCTGTTATCAAAGATATGTTTGTTTTATTTTCGAAGTAAAGGCTTTTATGATATTTTTTGTATAATATACAATATAATACATACTGCTAAAAGAAATCCATATCTGTACTTGCCCGAGGTATTTTTTTATATGTAATAATATATACATATATAAAAGTATATAATGAAATGTATTATTGAAGTAGGATCAATCAATTCAATAGTTGAGTAAATGTAAGATGAAATAGTTTAAAAATTCCACTTGTGTGAATGACGAAAAAACTTGGCAATTTTCTGATGGATTTTGCAAATTTTTACAAACATTGTGCAATGTCTAGTGTTGTATGATTCCGGTCACGTAGATAGTCTTCATGCTCGGGCCACTTATCTAATTTATTTGTTAAATTAAAAAGGTGTTACAAATTTATTGATCATAAAATTCAGGCTTCAATTAATATAAGACCCTTCCCTCCTTTCTGTTTATCGAAGGGTTTTAATATTATGAACTTACTGATCTATAATATTACTTTTTAGTTACGAGATTGTGTATCCACTATATTGTATGTAGCATCGGCTAAATTATTAATGTAAAAAATTTTAAAAATGTTAGACCCTATAATAGCGGATATTAAAAAAATATTGTCAATTTCATTGTGAAGCGGAGTATAAATCGAAATATCCGTAAAATGCGCCAGCGAATCCAAGAGTGCATTAACATTTCAATGTCAACCCGTAATATTTTTAGTCATACTCTCGAGCTGTGTGAGTGTGTTTTTGTATGTGTGAGCGGCCTTTCGTACAGTTGGGTTCATGTGCGTACAGTGAGCGCTATACGTTCGCTACTAGGAAATGTTAATCTCAGGTCATTCGCGCCAGCAATTTTACCGACAATATTAAAGGGAAATTAGTTTTCACGTTCCCTACGACTAATTTTATTCTAATTCCCTTTCTCTGTAATATCGGTTTTGTGGCTTAACACTGATGACATACGGTACGTCCGATTGATGTAAAGAAAAAATTGTCGTTCTATGAAACAATCTGCGCGAGGCCTTTGACCCGTCATAATGTGCCATAACTCAATTGAATGTAAAATATTTTATATTTACGCTAATGTTATTGTAATATAAGGAAACCATTAATCAGAGTTGAATCATTTTAAAGTAATACTCTGTATACAATAGACTGATCATCAATACTATTTTATTAGTCACGAGATGATATTATATGTAAAGAGAGTAATTATTATAATTATACAATAAGATTGAGAAACGGTTAATTCATCATTTATATATTATTCTTTTTTTCTTACTATTTTATTATGAGAACGTAGCTGACGTTATCGTTACGAGAACAGAGCAATTGATGTGTATGTTATATCTGAAATAATTATATTGTATATAAGACTTTAGTACAAATTCTACAGTTGGTACAGTGTTTCGTTTAACCAACAAAAAATAATAATAAAAAGGAGTTTCGGACGGTTATAATCCGAGCGGCGAGCTACAGAGTGTCGACTCAGTTTTTGTAATATTTTTTTAGTCGACATGTAGCGAAGTATGGCAACAGATCTATTTCCAAGGTTGCACCGCGCCTTGGCTTCATTTATTACTGGAATTGTGATTGTAACGTTCTCCAAACCGATTGTTAGATTAAAGATATAGAGAAAAACTCCACTTGAACGCTTTTAATTTACTTTAAACACTTCCTTGAAATAAAAGGCTCTGTGCGACTCGAGTTAACTTTTCATTCGTGCTTTTCTGCTATAATGCTAAATAGAACTTTTACTCACGAATGTCTTTAGTGTTTTAAGAATTTTCATTAGTTTCCTTTTGTTTTTTTGAGTGCTCCCCACTTTCGATGATAACGTCGGCCAAGATTAATTCAAGGAACTTTGCGAACAGATTCAAACGATACCCAATTAAAGATATCTGTTCTTTAGCACCGATACTAAAGCGTTTAAAGAAAAACAAACATCGCGGATGGTGAAACAATAAATAAAACGTTTAAGACTAGCCGCTTTCAGAATCAATTTCGTGTGAATCCTTCTTCGAGTTTATGCTTTAAGTAAGCAAATTTATGTACCCTAATGCGCTTCTGGTGGCGTTTGAAATCAACGTTTGATTGTAAAATACGTACCCAAGTCGGCAAATGCAATTTGCTCTACACTTGTGGGTGGTGTTTTAATGGTGCCATTATGCTGGAGAACGGCGTTTGTTGCACAAGAATTACCTTAGCGCAGACAGACATTACCCGAGGCTTTGTCTAGTATTGACGGTGTTATGTGTTAAAATTTTATTCAATATAAAAAGAAAGTACATATGTAAAAAAATATTAAGACAATTTAGAAAATTAATGTAAATTTCGCACTCAAATATCAGCTTATATCAACTTGTGAATTTTAACTTTTGACATGTGAAAACAGAAAGTCCAACAAATAGCAATAAATTGTCCGCCACGTTGACGCCGACTGAAAATCTGAACGACCAACTTCTAGGCGAAACACCAAAACACAGCTATATATCTTTCAGTTTGCTATAAGCTTACTTGCCACTTTGATTGAAAACATTTGGTTTTAGCAAATTAAATTCATATTCATAACTTTTATAATGAATGTTATAAAACAAGAAAATTCATATTGAACTTAGAAAGGACACGGTTTATATTAAAGAAAACACAAATGAAGAATAATTAGCGTAGTTTTATTGTTTTGGATATAAGCATCTAAAACAATTACTGACTTGCGAATACTCAACTTTATATAGCTTCAATATAATAATAAATTATATAATTTAGTTTGTATTGTAATTACTTTACAGCTGTGATTGGAGCTCTAATAAACGAGGGCATGTGACTCGAATGAACTCTTAAATTTAATAGTTCAGTATTTTCTGTAACGAGTCTTGCCACTATATCACTTCTGTTATAGCTGACTGTGCAAATTCAAAAGAAATAATAAGAAAACATTTTTGCTGGTTTTAAGAAGTTACATAGTATTAGATATGTTTATCCAAAACGTATGTAAGCAGATACAATCAAAGTTCACTAAAATATTACAATAAATTTGAAATGTCTATTATTTTTTTTAAATACATCTGATAAAACTTTATCTCCGTCTTCCGTTATTTAAAATTAAAAGACAATAAAGTTCTGTTTGAATAAACTGTTGTAATTAACGAAGATCCACAATCATCTCTCTGTCAATTTTCGCTTAATTCGGAATGCTACATCGAAAATCATAAACTTTACGATTCTCGAATTGCAGGACGCCCTTCCAGCGTACTTTCGAAAAAGAAATTTCTTAAAACTATAATTTCTCTGAGCTTTCAGTTATTTCACTTTATGACTCTTTCCTTATCAGCTGTCTCGGTTTATAGCGTAATTAATTCGCTTATACGCCCTGCTGAGACTGCTATTGTTTATGTCCACTAAATTCGAAAACGCTTGTTTAAAAATCTCCATAAAGCACATTATATTCTCATTACTAAATGTTAATGTTATCAGATATGCTCCTTCTTTATTATCATCGCAGAATATACTCCGTCGATAATTTTTCATTTCTGTAAATATAAACAAGTTCGGCTCGTTCTTTTTATACCGTGTATTAAAACTTTAAATACAATGCATTATAGTTTAATCTAGCGTGGACGGATTTGCTATTGCCAAGCGTATTATCGACAATGACCTTTAGAACTTTTATTTCGTTCAGTTGGAACCGGTTCTAAGTCGAGACCAGTTTTCGTGTTGCTATACCGGAGCGATTCGATGTTTCTCAACTAACCGTATTAAATTTAACTAGATTCTATGTTCGGATATCGGATACGTTGAAGTCCTTCGTTATTTACAAGATGTAGATAGCTATGTTTATACTAAAACATCGATACACTGTATTTTTATATAAATGTGTCTGTTGTAAAATCCATGTAATAAAAAAAAAATGTTGAATCGTATTAGCTACTCGAGCAAACTGTTTTCGAACAAAAACATAGATTTCAAGATTATTTACAATGATAGTAAACGTTGCTTAAGAAAATTCCTAACTTTTCCTGTCCAGGAAACTTTTCTACTGATATTCACTCGTTCCTGTAATCGTGTTAGCCGTTTAACTTGTGGACAGCTTCTTTTATACAATTAGCTTCTGATTGAATTGAAAAAAAAACTTGCTTTTTCTCAAAGGGTTGACTAGGACTTTTTAAAATTTAAAAAGTAACAGGATTAAGAGACTAAGGGATTATCCCCACGTTTTCAGTATTGCTGTACTAATGAAATCTTTATTTAACTTTAATGTCTTGTTCGGTCTGTCTACTGAAAAAAGTCTGCCTTTAGAGTGAAATACTCGGTATTTAGCATTTATAATTTATTACTGTAAAGTAAAAGAAGCCCCAGGTAAAACAGTAATAAATGTTGAATGAAGTAAAGTCAATACAAAATTCTTTGCACCCAGCTGCAATGGCGTTTTGGGAGCTAAGCATTCCTGGTTAAGTTAAAATTTAAACACATTGTAAGTCCAAAAAAAAGGTATTGCAATCCTTTAAGGTGTGGCCCCGTATATATTTCACTTTCTTTAAAATTACTCTTCGCCGTCTTTAGTTTATTTATTTATTTGGCAGTCTCAATGCTTTACTATTTGGGCTTTTTTAATAAATTGAATCATGCAATGTCAGTAATTTGTTATGTCAATTAATTTTTAAGTTGTGTCCAATAACATTAAATTGTAAAGTAAAAACTAAGGAACCCTAAAATCGGCATAAAGTACGGCATTCAGTTTATTTACATCGCGAGTAGCGTGACTCTAAGAATGTAGCAAATCCCTCGGATGCCAGAGAAATTAATCACCCGCCAGAATTTCCCCTTTCCAGGCGGGTTTAGTCAAAATTCTCTTTCTAGCGAACCAGTATTTTTTAATACATTAAGTAGATAAACTTCCGCTCTATAATATTTTTGTAGAATCCAGAAAACGTAGTGTAATATGTTCTCGTATATTTTTCATGAACGTGAATATATTTCAATTACTTGTTTGGACGATATTCTATTAGGAAAAGGGGAATGCTATCCTGCATGCTCCTCTCTTTTATACCGATTATAAAATATCTGACAAAGCAAGTAAAATTAACTTTGTCTATCAAGACTTTAATTTTGGATAACTATATTTAATTTATTCATTAATAAAACTTTTAATATTTCAGATATATTTATACATCTTTTCTTCTAATAATACGTCTCATCATTTAATGTGACATGATCTATTCCATTTTAAATAATACAATTAGCTTGCCTTATCTTAAAGCCATTAGACGTTAATGATCTTTGTACATTATCAGATTTATTTATAAATTAATATAAAACTTTCGTGTATAGTCGTAATACAAGTGATATTTTCTCCACACTTTAACAGCGTGTAAGCATTTTTAAACTAGTTCTTTAAAATTGGCTCGCTTCCAAACTGCGTTTTTGGTGTAGTATTTTTTAATTAAATATTAACTTGGTACATCCTCATATGTTTTTGTGTCTATTGATGATGTCCATTATAATTAATTTTAATATTGCCACGATTCTATACATTAAACTCAACGATGGGAACTTCCTCTACAATACTATAAAATGCTCATCGAAATTGGCGCCTACTCTACAGTTATGTCCGAACAGACATAAAAACAAAATTGAGAGTATCCTTTTAGGAAGTTGGACAGTAAAAATCGCTTCCATTCGCTTAAGAGTGCTGTCACGCGATCTATAAACCGGATCATGCGATAAAATTTATTAAAATTAGCTTTTAGATTACATTTTTTTGGGAGTTCTCTTCTTCTTTTGCAATTTAAAAGCAAACAACTATATGGTTCTTGACTTAACGAAAATTTATGTATAATCACATTAATTCAGAAAATATATAAAAATGATATTAATTTTCAAGTATGTCATCTAAACACAAAAGGGAAGTTACTTCAATTGAATAGGTGCGATCAGCTTTAAATCCTTGAATTTAAATACTGCCATCTGCATTATCCTCTAGGCTTTTATATTACATTTCTTTAATTTATATTGTTTCAAGGTCGTTGACCTTATAATAAACGTGTGTCTCGAGGTTTTAGCAAATATTTAAATTCACATCACAATATTATGTTTAGTATCCTTAATCAATCTGACGCAGATATTAAATCAATATTTTAATAACCCGTTCTGTGACACTCTAATGCAGATATAAGCATGCACTTATAGATTTTAAGACAGTGATTTATAATATTTTTAAAATTCATATGAATATATTGATTTATTAAATAATCATCACATCCTCTTGGTGTTTATTCGCAAACTAATTAATAATGTATTTAGGTTTAAGAGGATGCAAAATTATCTCGCCTTTTTTAATATTTAATGTGGGAAAAAGTACATCCATGCAAATTTTTTAGAAAGTAACCAAAAAGACAGCTTGAAAGTTTTTTCATCCTTTATATGAATTTTTTCAGTTTGTTGAATATGAATATATTTCTATAATAAAAAAATATGTAATTTACATTTTAATGAAACACTATCCATATGTTTTTCCTATGGCTGTTGTATAAGAGCTGTGTCGTCTTAAGATTATTTTAGTTAGTACATGGGTAGCTAAGAATGTCGTAATGGCATCAACATCAATTAAATATTTACAATTTATTCAGACCCCTTTGATGACAGACACCGGATTGTCCTCGTTTAATTAAGAAAATGTTCGAGAAGCTTCCTGTAATAAATTAACATTGTCAAAGAACACGTCTCCTATTGCTAGCAATAGAATTAGTAAAATATCGTTATTTTACAATTCTGTATTTATAAATTACTTTTAAACTGTTTCATTAATTTATGATAAGCTAAAACATTTTTTATATTTTATAAACGTAACGTCATATTGTTCTTGTCCTAAATCAAAACGTTTTGCTAACGTCAATTGAGTATATCCTAAACATGAATATGGAAATAAGATCATGTCACGATTTTTGAAGAAAACCAGCAAAATGTCGCTTGGCGACAGCTTCCATTAAAACTTGTTCCCTCTTCGATGGAAGACAAAAAATTCATTCAGTCGTTTATATATTTTTCATTGAGAGCCATTTGCCAGCATACTAAACTGTGAAAAACGTGAATTATGACAGTTTGTTTGATTTATTTAATAACAATGTTAATTTCTTTTTTTAATATATCAATGTATTAAAATTTACTGTATTGATTTTTTTTTCTTTTCTGTTAATTTCGTACACTAAACTTATAATTTACGTTACAATTTTCGTATAACGTTTAAAGCATATTTATGACCTACAAATCATACGCTGACTAAAAAAAAAAGCATTAAGGACACCCTTTTTATTTTAAAGAGCATACTGAAGGAAAGAATATGTGTAACGAAAACTCAAGTAATATCAATCCGCTCAGTTGCAGTTCAGAAGTTACTACAGTTGGTAATACACTCGCAATATTTGTTCTTCGAGTCCTTTGGGATCGGTCGGGACGTATCCGTGTGGACACAGTTTCCCCCGTCATGTATGCACCCGGTTTACTTCCACACTGATGATGGCCACAAGTGAGGTCGATGTCAGGTTGAAATCATTATGTAATTTTGTCAAGTAACCCCATCTCACAGAAACACATTAAAGTGCAAAATAATACATTGTTTTTGAATTGACATTTTAACATTAACATTGAATGCGGGAAAATTACTACTTACAATTTAAATATCTCACGTTATAGTCATTCGAATTGCTCCATAAAATGTTTTATAATTTTATATATAATTTCTTATGAAGTCTGTAACTATTGTCATGGGTAAATGGACGTAAAACGGTAGCACATTTCATACACTTGACTCGATAACATTACGGGCCTGTATGTAGTTTTTATTAAGCGAGCGAGCTATAAATTTTACATTTACAGCGTCGAAAACTCTACCACTTTGTTGTTCAGCTATAAAAAGTTCAATTCGTAACAAAGTGTCGGGTGCGGGCTCACGTTTGGCCGAATCGCATCTGCGTCCGTTTTCGGACAAACTTATTGATTGGCTGCATCTGGCGACGGTTTGCTAGCGTATGCTAGACGTAAATGTCGTTGCACGTCACAATATTCCAGTAATAAGGAGACGAGTGTCCCTAAGTGGTTACATAGTTATCGACACGAGATCTTCACACTAAACTCGATTTTCACACAAAACATAGCAACTTGATTCTCTTCATTATTTATCGCCTTTTTCAAGCCCCTAATCTGTGTCAGTAGTCGCGCGAGGTGGTGCTACGACAAACCTTAATTGATTATTACAACCTAATTGTTTGATTTGGACAGTTTTGTTAAAATTCTCCTTCAGCAAAAAAAAAGGTCAATTGAGATAGCAAAGCCTCATCGACCTTCCAGTTCCGTTTATGTCGGAGTCTATTGACTCGGTAATGCGACTCATTTCCCGAACACACCAGCTTTTGGGAATAAGGAAAGTTCTGACGCCTTCTTTGGAAATGAAAGAAAGGCGTCCTTTACTCGTGCAGCGTACTAAACTTAAGGCCTTTGATCGAATACCAAAAGTTCGTATTAACTTGAATACAAAGACAGTCAGGAACATCTGTTAAACTTCAAATTAAGTATCAAATAACTAATTCCAACTTAAATAAAGATATAAATTTAGGGCTCTTTTATGAATATAATTGGTTACTTCTCACCTTTTTGATCTTGATTAATTAAATACGTCTCTTTAACAGTAATAGACAACTAACATACATCCGTATCGAATGATGAATCATCAATCATAATGTGTATGCCCTTTGCGTAATGGCGTCATTAACGTAATTGCTCTGCACTAGAGCGTTCCCCATTGGCAACAATTTGTTTGCTTATTTTCGATATATCCCTATTGTTGACTCAAAGGAGTTCAGCACATAAAATAATTTACTTGCGCGTCGTCTATGATTTCCTTATTACGCTTCTTTTACACTAACTTCCGGTCGCTTCATGTTCTTTTCGCAAAATTTCGTCACTTCTATCGGATTCGCTCCACAGATAAAAATACATTGAATTTTCATACATTAGATATCCTATTTTATTGTTCTCATAATTTTATGTTTTTTCATTGGTATGGAATTTACGTAACATAATATTTAAAAACCGTGCAGGGTGCAGTTAATAAAATCTAAGAATTAATAAAATTATTCCATTAACATAAAAAAAATAATTTTATTAATTCAAAGGGACTGAGCCATACAAGACATAACCCGCATTACAAAAAGAATTGTGTTCTTGATACAGTAAGGCTCTTACCCTAATGCGTTTATAATTATGCCTATGCGTTTCGTCGTTCGTGACAGAGTAACAGCTAAGTCGTTGTGATCACGATTATGTGTTTCTGACCGTGAACTGAAATGAGAATCGAATAACAGTGAACAGCTGAATTGATGGTACTACTCCATATAATGGGTATTATGTATGTAATTAAATCTCTAGAGAGTGTCGAACGGGCATTCATGACTAGGCGTGTAATAAACAGAGAGCGCTTGTTACGGCGTTCCCATGCACTTGGGATGCAATGTTTCCACATATAGATCCGTTAGGACAAATATAGTACGTTGCTCTAGAATTAACCGAGTAATACACGGAAAATTACTGTAGTATTTGCGGGGCGTTTTTTTGTTCCCATGCATGGAAATATGATTGTTGTTATCTATGATGTCATTATATAATTATATCAGCTGCTCTTAACTAGTTTCTAGGTAAAATTTTATTAGAATTGATTGTGTAATTTTATCTATTGCGACTGGTTTGTTTTATAACACCAGGATAATGTGTTTTTATATTTTTTATCAAAGTTCATTTACAACAACAATGTATGTTTTCCTATCTGCAAAAGCCAACATCTTCTCTACTCTGTAAGAAGTTACTGTCGGCGTGTTTGGCATGCCTCTCACCTCGTGCAGATCGAAATATGTTTTGCGTCAATTAATTAAACTGAAGACGCGGCGAGAACATCATTTCTTCTACGTTTAAGTATCGTCGATACGATTTAGCGCAAACATTGCAATCGGTCCGACGCAATAACAATTTGCGTAGTATGTGGCGTAGCATACACGTGTCAGAATTTCATATTCTATTTATATTTTTGTTGGTATTTTGATGAGATAATTTCGATAGATCTTCAATTTTGTTGAATTACACCTAATATTAGTCATATCTACACCAAGTTTAAGTAAATGTATGATTAATATATATAGAATTTTTAGTTCAATACATTCGAAATACGTTTACATGTCTGACACACAAAACTCAATAATAATTCTGATGTCTGTTTTAAAGTAAGTCACAAAAACAATGTTCATTGGCTTTATATAAGTGAGCTTCTATTTAATCTGATTTGTGTGTAATTAGAGCAACGAAAGACGTTTGATGGATGTGCTGGGATAAGATAATCTTAATGTTTGTGTTTACAGTTTAGGGAGTTGGCATTAGATCAGAAACCTGCTGAGAAGACAGACGGACAGTCGCCTTATATATCGACATTTGATATTCGTCTCATTATCAGAATGTGTCAAACAAATTGTTGAAGGTGACGTTTTCATTTAACATGCAATTGGTTAAAAATATTTTTTTTTGTATTATAGTGATGCGATTTTAAATACTTAACAATATCTACAATAAATTAATTTTGTTTCAATATTTTAATTGTATACTTCAAAAATAATTTTAATTGATAATCTCCAACGTAGTCACCCACTAGCCTACATAACTGGTGCTTATTTTTAATAAATTTACATTGAATGACCTGCGCGAAGGGATAATTCCAGAATGGACTGTGACTCATTGTTTGCATTTATGAAACTAATTAAAATCGACATATTAGTTTATTAATTATGTATTGTGTATAACAATAAAGGTAAATGTTTGGAAGTCAATGACCCAATTGACCAGCTATTTTATAAATTCACGTTCAAATCTGAGATGGAATTTCAAATTGGTTATTTAGCTAAAATACTCCTTGACTAATTCCCAATTCCGAGTTATCTTTGTAAAGAATTGGACGATACGTTAGTGAAGACTAGCACGAACACATCGATAAGGCGAGCTGGAGCGTGCCAAAACTTGAATTTATTATGCTCGGATGGGAAATCAAAAAGTCCTACAAGTCGGATGTGTAAGCGAAATAAACGGACTGTTGGATGTATAAGATAGAGGACGAATCTAAAAACAATTTCGTTTATAAATTTTAAATCACGTTTCACCTCCTGTAACAAATCCAATTCCCAATGTCGATATTAACGGGTATCACTAATAGCCCACATGTAAGTGCACAGTAATTATAATCTTTATACACAAAATCCATAATAACAGACGCATGGTCACGTTACATCATTACACGCGCTCTCCTGCGCTCGTTATTAATAAACAAACCACGTGCGCTGTATGCGCAGGCGCATGCAATAACACTAACTGAAAACAGGGAATGATTTTTTTATCAAACTATAGACAAAGCATTTGTCAGTTTTGACCTATTGAATTTAAGACTACCTTAGTAATCTGTTAATATCTGATATAAGTTTGCGTTACGTGTGAAACAAGATCTATATTTTAGCGACATATTATATACGTAACTTAGACGTATTGATAATTGTTGCGCATGTTAGATAGCAACATATTATTCAATTGCTCTGTTCTATATCAGAACAGACAAGTACTTTGTTCTATTCATAATTATATAAGAGAATATTGAAGCTGCGGTCTGTATGAAATATTTTATGCTAGTCCAAATTATTCTTTTAATCATACTTAGAGGAGTCATATTAAGATATAACATTCCTTATAAAATAGTCAGCTTCATATTCATAGCCTGTGATGTGTGGTCGCATATTTCTAGAGCTTGGTTATCTTCCTCAGTTCGTTATCTTCGAGTAATAGCCCTTACTGTCCTGAAGGTTGGAGGGTAATGTTATATTGTAATGATAAATTTTATTAGCAATGTCATTACTCTCTTATCCTTGAACATTGATAGCACTTCTCTTTTACATTCAAGGTAATATGCAATTTATAACCAGAGTTAATTTTGTATTAACAGTTAAGTTTACTTCTGTTTACATGCGAGGCGATCGTAATATATGTATCTCACGCATACAGGAAAATACTGAAAGATATCTGGTATCAGTAAAACCTTTAAAGAGTCTATTAACATCCTAGAAAACAAGGACCATTGGGCCATGATAAAAATTTATGAGCCATCGTCGCTACTTCCTTTTCTTCCTAATTCAAGGTCGAAGCGCACTTCTGGTAAGGTTTTAAATTGCGATTCGACACGATTACAATTTGATCAGAAAGTAAAATATCGGAACGAATGGCAAGATATATTTTGTGGTATTTTATGCAAAATAAATGTTTGCCGTAGTTGAATATAGATTTTATTTTTGTATAATGGTCATAACGTTAATAAATTCGTTACAGTTCTCTTAGTTGCACGACTTTTTCGAATGTATCTTTAGTTATTGGAACCTTATATTGGAAAAATGGATAGACAAACATGTTTAATGCAAAAGACATGATAATAAAACTTTACTCTGTTATTAGTGACTCGGTTTTTATAGCAGACTCTTAAAAGAACATTATTTTTTGTAGGAACTAAATGATGGTCAAAAATAAAGATATCAGTTTGTGTGTGTATCTCAAACAAATTCCGATTAATTTATAAAACACTACCAAAATAGAAACGAACGATATACAACTTAATAGCGCTGCACGTGCAAATTTCGCGCAGTACATTTTTGTAATAAAAGCGCATTTCCTTATCAATTCTACACTTTATTCTTTATAGCTGTATTTGCACTGTCTAGACTTGTTTCCACACATTATGTAGTGTAAATTTCTTTGATGTCTATGACTTAGACAACAGACCATCATTTGAAAAGCTTTTTAATGTAATGTTACAAAAATTTGACATTACATTTTTATTTTCTGGGTTTTTATATGTAGGAATTTTGATTTATTTCGTCCCTTAATTAATTAAAATTGGCTTATAGTATAAAAGTCTTTGCCCATTAATTTTACTTCAAAGTAAATAAATCTCGTTTTCGGTGAAATATCTTGTCCTGCGACATGGAAAGATTAGAAAGTTTCTGACAATTTGTAAGTCGCTTGATACTTACTTAGGCCCTCATACTCTTGAGTGAAATTGAAATGCCTATTTAATAATATAACTTCGAAACATATTCTACATTACAAAATTAAATTAAAGTTTAAAACATTATAAAAACGATGTCATTTTCGCCCGTCTTCATGTCGTAAATTTCATGAGCACCTTGGATTTACGACCATAATTCTCATAGTATATCTCCAAAATGAATCGGATCGTTATTGTGGTTTATCACTTTCATTATTTGCCTTCGGGTTAATTGTAATAAACATCCTTGATCTATTGTTAACACTATCCCAACATCAGCTTTATGCGAGGAGATTAAATCAAGTGTCAGTTCATATCAATGGAACTAATCGTCCATTTGTCCGTACATAATTCATAGGAGATGGCGACTGTTTTGTACAAAAAAAAAAAGAAAACTTCTCATCACGACTCGCAAGGTGCATGTACATTGTACTTAATTTAAAAAACAATAAAGAATGTATTTCGGATACATTTTCTGGAGAACATGATGATTTTTAACATTTATGATAAATTTCTTAGAGGATTACCGTGAAGTCGTCAATAAAATATCCTGGAAGTAATTTACATTAAAGCTTACCACATTTTATCTGGTCGTGATGTCATATTAGATTATTCACAGTGGCAAGTCGTTCCAGGTTTCATTTGCGTACGAGATAGCTTATAAAGTAGATTGAGAAATAGAATTATAACATTCCCCTACTAGGTTATGATAATAAAGTGCATTTATCGTGAGATATATCATTTGCCGCTTTAGTTGAAACTCTTGCGCCAACCAGTCCGCCGCTAAGTAGTATTTGCACAAAGATAAGCACAGCAAGGCTATAAGGCTCAATGCAAATGTTTGTTCCAGCAATATTTTCTTTCAAGACCCCCACTTGATGACGGCATCAAATTAAACAAGTTTCAAACCAAGACCGCTTTCAGAATCGTCTTGATAAGAATCACCAAGAGAAAATATTTGGTCTAGGCCTTTGACATTGATAACAGTAACTGATTCATATAGTTAAAGCAATTATACCTTACTTTATACTTATATTATTGATAAAAAACTGCTCTGTATTTTACCTTATTTATTATTACACCGGATGTGTAAAGAAAGTAAATTATGGGTTGCGAAATTCTCCATCTGACTCCAATCAAATAGTACATCTTCACACTTGAGTAACGAAACTTAAAACACCTGTTAAGTTTAAACACAATGTTTATGAAAATATAAGACCATCTGAATAAATAATAAATATATTATTGTTCATAAAAACGCGGCAGATGATATTCTTTTCATGAAATCAATACGATGTTATGATCGTAATGAATTTCTTAATCCATACTAAATATATTAATGCACATAAAACAAATGTACAATTATAAAATTGAATATTTGGACCGTGAATGGCTAGACGTCAGTGATATAATAGACAAAAGAACCAACAACGAAACACAAAGGGTATCCCATCCTTTATTCAAAACCAATTTTAACTTCGCAGGATTTTGTTTCTTATTAAATGTACAGAACAAAGTCAAAATTAGTTTGTTGTAGACAATGTCAGGATCGTGTAAAGTGCGGTAGCGTGTAATAAAAAAATGATGCAACTAAAATTGTTTATTTAACGAAAACATTCTGAAGGAGATAAGATTGTTTTGTTCTTTCAGAACATGAAGGCCCTTCACAAAGTATAAAAAAGGAATCAAACACTGGCTACTCCAGTCTCATGTTACCAAAAAAAAGTCATCGCTATGGACATAAAATATGGAAATCGGAGCCGAAGTGAACATTTATTTTTTCAATAGTATTACTAGTTCATCAAAGTGACACAAAACGACTATAAATTATACGTAACGATTATCTTACAACTCTTTTGTGTCATATGAAGTATGTATGATATGTATCTAATAGAATAATACATCAAAACTTACGTATCTGATATACAAACGGTCTACCTGTCTTCATCAATAATATTTTTTATAAGGCGAGTTTCTTTCTAACATTGTCTAACGTCTGCTTCTCGTGATTGATGTGTTTGAAATTCTCGAGGGTTTAAGTTCCTTCGGGAATAGACCTTCTAAAGTTTAAAGAGTTATATCCTTTGCATGTATATTATTATAAAATAAACAAACCAGTTAAAAACTAACAGTATTTCAGCAACGATGGTAAAATCGCAAATTCTCATAAAGTAGTAATTAAAAGCCGGACATTGGAAAATCCGTGCGGAATCGGCTAGGGAAGACCGAATAATAAAGAAACCTCGTTCCAATCCGGGCAATCTCGATAAAATTGTATAAGAGGATTAAATGATTTATTGTATAAACCTCCTCAAAGGATTTTTTGTGTTTCAATTTTATTTTTCGCGTTTGTTTCTGAGCTAGCTTTATGGATTACTTTAATGTTCAAAATCTATTATACCAGTTCGTGTCAATCTTAATTTGTTTGAATTTTTGATTTCTTTTTGAAATACCTCTATGTTTTTACTTTTGACTACTAATAGATTCGATTGACTAGTGATTTAAATCTGCAGAAACAATAAATATGATATACGGAATCCTCATTTTTGGACTTGGTTCCAGAAGCATTCGTTCGAGCCAATTGCTCTCTTAAGTTCAAATATTGTATCTCTTGTTCTATCTCAATAGTAATATCGAAATATCTCAATGCATAAATACGACGGCTGAGAATCGTTAACTTGAGAGCGTTAATTGAGACGGTAAAATATTTGTTATATTTTCTTAGAATTGACGATAACAATAATTGTAGTTGGATAATATCGGTAGAGTAATCAAATTCCACGAGGGTGCAGTCAGACAATCGCTTGTTATATTATAAAATACAAGCTTCACGAAACGTCTGCAATCAACGTGTCTACGCTGAGCACAAGATAGTTAAAGATATGTTTAGATCTCAAAGCTCTTAAATTCTAAAGTAAACAGTTTATTCCGCACTTTTGTGTTGCCATTTATATTATTTTCTGTTCGTAATTATTTTCGTTTTTATGAAATTGTATCTTATGTCAGATCTTATAAAAGCTTTTTATTAAATCTTTTTCAGGTAAATATCGTATTTCAGACACGGTTGATATCTACATTTGGTGAGCTATATGGGTAATGGTAAATAATTTATTATTACATTTTTTATTAAAATAATTAATTTATAATTTTTTTAATTATCACTAAATGGGTTACACATCTTAGCAGTTATTTATTTTAAGTACCGTTTCAATGACAATAACGTTAATCCGTACGGTATACGTTTTATTAAAAAGCTCAAAGTGATTACGTTATGGGAACTAATGACTAGCGTTAATCCAGGCTTAGCGTTAAAATATTTATTTCCTGTTCTGTTTTAAGCGACATATTAATTCGCCCACTTAAGTATCTACATCCTCATTAAGCGTTTGTTATTATTTATTCTGCCTCGACCACTTTGAAGTCACCTTAATGTTCTAATAGACTCTGTTAACTAAGCTACTCCTTCTAAATATCTCGTTAATTTCGTCTCAGATATCTCAGTGTCGTGTTTTGAATAACACGTCCTGTTATCTCGTATGTCATTTCATTTTAATATTATGTGTATTTATTATAATATTATTATTTTTATATTTGAATATAAATGAAGAATAATAACATTTCTCTGTATAATAGAAACAAAAACAAGAAATGTTCTTTTAATTTTTCTTAGCAAACTTCCTTTCTATTAAGTCCTTTTAATCAGTAAATGGAACAACGAGACGGGTCACGTCAATAAAACTTTTAAGTTGCTTTAAAGTAACTTTATGGAGTGTCAACCCTTGTTTTGTACTTATTGCCTCTTTTAAAACGAAAACTTGAGATATTCATTTAATACTATTTATTGAAAGGAAACATAATAAAACCGTCATTCAGTTGTAGATATAAAACACTGGACTTTTATATAAGCAACATAAAAAGATCACAAATAAGAAATAAACTGTCACGAACAAAATCTTTCAGCCAATTTGTTTAGTTTCAGGACTTCTTTTATTTAACTTAGACTGCTTTGCTCATATGAAAACATTACTTCGGAAGCTACAATCCCGTTCTAAATACTGAAAGTAGTTTCTTATTTAATTTAATATTTTAGGATATTATTGGTTTTTAATCAAAATAATTTAGATTTATTTCCAAAATTTCTTCCATTCTTTCACAACAATATCTGAAAATTAAAACGTAGATATTATTATTAATTCAATCGTACAAAAGAGATAATGACACAAGTTGGGGGAATAAAATGGAACATCTTTTGTTTGCTGTACAAAGACCCTTACTGTCATACTCATTGAATTTCTATCGGTCTTGACAAATTGAAACAAACTGGAAAGTTGAGTTTCAAAGTTGGTAACTGCCTTCAAATGGGGGCAAAGATCCATTAATTCACTGTGAGTAAGAACTTGAATTAAATCACTCGATCGTTTAGTACATTCAGCTCTGAATGTTTAGTTTTTCGTGAATTTTTATGTTTGTAAAAGAAGTTCTTTCTACAACAAAGTTATGAAGTTATTGCAAAATTAATTAAATTAATATTATTTTTTAACTAAAATTATTAATACACAAAACGCTTGGTCAATAAACGATTCGGCTCAATTGAATGAAAAGTAAAATGTTTTGTATATTTTTTTTCTCTTTAAAATTTAGTAGTATAATGAACCAGCGGGAAGTAAGTTAGCATTAAGTATTCGCATTTTCAGACCTGTCTCTGTCGAGGCAGTTAAAATTTCACTTGGCTAAGCAAAATTTTCTGTCCGCTGCAAAAATCTTCCCCTTTTAGGGAGAGGGAGCAGCGAACGAATTCTTGCATAAAATTTACATCGAGCGGTCCATACAAATTACCATTTTACTTCTTACTCTGATTAAATGTTGTAGAAAAAATATTGCTCTCAAATGGAAGAGAAAATTCTCGGTTTCCACTCATTAAAATATAAGTTTTTTAAGGCCCGCTGGCAAGTGCCTAAAAATGATTTCCTTAGTTTACCACTTAATTTTTTCGGCTCAAGGCTCTATATTTATTTTCATGTTTACGTAATTGTTTAATTTGTATTACTTAAAAATTTATGTAGCGCTTAAAACAAATAATTCAACAGCCGCACTGGGACCATGAAAACAGAAAGTAAATATAAAAGAGCCTTACAATGTTATAAATGCAGAGCTCTGACCGCAAAAGGCTAGCTCTTGCTAATGTTCTGCAAAAAGTGTAAAACTTGGCAATGTTCAATAGGATTTCTTCCAAAAAAGGTGTGTGTTACATCGTCTTTCGTGCGGAAGGGTGAGAAAACATTGCGAACAGAGTAGAGGATATTTGGCAGGCATCTACAAGCTAATGATCCTCTTGATTGCGGTAAAGTGTCGCTATAAAACCTCTAGATGCTGCCAACTCTGAAAAAACAGTTGCTCCTCTAAAGTGACTATTTTTCCTGGCAACTAACCGTTATTATGAGACAATTGCGTTAACTGACCAGAAGTTTAATAGTTCCTCACTATCGGAAATCTAAAAGTCGATTCAAGTAGTCCAAAAATTAAGTAATCTATCTCAATAAGAGCTGAGAATACAAAACAAATATAAATGAAGAATAAGCAATGAAAATTAAGATGTTTTAAAGTTGCCATTAATAATAAATTAAAACAGATTGGTTTATGATTTTTTAGATTAGGTTAATCCATTAAGATCAACGAAATTGGTAATGAACATCAGAGGTAGTTATAAACATATTATATTGTTTAATAGCAAAGTACCGTTCTTATTGATATGTTCTTTAGCTTATACTCTAAAAGAAATAATGAATAATTTTAAATAAATGAACATTTCACAATTTATGAAAACTTTGAAATATTAATTTTTAATAATGTTTCAAATCCGTGAGGCGCCGACACCGCAGCGTAATTTTTGGTCCGACTTTATTAAAAGTTGATACTGGGGAGGCAACGGTTGCGCCACTTTACAAAGTTATATGATACTTCTGCCTTTGTCGAATCAACATTTCAATATTCAGAGGGTTCATTAATCACTGTAAATTGACAGGGAGGGTATTTGGTACGATATCTGCCTCCACTTCATCGTATCTTCTGTTTTTATTATGTGACGGTGCAAATATTATCTTGCCATAATAAGATAATAGCAGAAATTCATTGAACTAAATGTTATTATTATTTTTTTAAATATTTATAACAGGCAAAAATGCAAAATACCATAAAAGGAATCCAGTTTTCTTATCCACTATTGAAAATTATTTATGATAATTGGAAAGATGGCATTACACACGCACACACACACATATATATTATAAGTAAATACAATCCCACATGCACTAAATTACATTTGAAATTAATTCTGCAACAGGGGCCAAAGGAGTTAAATTAAAACGCTTAAGCGAATGGGTCACGAATTAAATATTTATACAAAATCACGCTCTTTTAGGACGTCTGTTAACTCTGCTTCTAGTTACGGTGTAAAAGGATATTACCGCCTCTTAGCGAATTTAATCTTTCGTGTAAAAGCATTCATTAATCATTAAATGGGGCATTCATCATAAATCAGTACACAAGTCCGTCCCTTTCGTTTTATATCTCTGTCTTTATTTGGCTTTCCACATTTTCTGAAGGATTTGCTTGACAAATTACTTTCTCTCTTTCCTTGTTTAGGGGTTTACCTTCTTTTAGTTTCGGCAGTATCGGTAGGTTTATGTCAAAGTATGTAAGTCGTTTGGGGGCATTTGTTATTAACTGTCTTTTTTTTTTCTAGAAATTAAAAGTTTGCGCATTTTGCTTTTACTCTGCAATTGGCATTTTTTCTGTTTGATGAATTTTATTTAAAAAAATATTTATATTACTTCGATTCATTATTG
Organism: Danaus eresimus; assembly: GCA_018231745.1. Lineage (NCBI taxonomy): Eukaryota > Metazoa > Arthropoda > Insecta > Lepidoptera > Nymphalidae > Danaus > Danaus eresimus. The sequence goes on from DVQP01000063.1 coordinate 35,046, forward strand.
TAACAATAATATTTCTTTGGCAAGAGTTCATAGGAGGGGATGAAGCTAGACAATTTATAGGTCACTAATTTACTTAATTTTAGCTGGAACATTAAACAATCATCGACTTTGACCGAAGGTTTCCAGCCCTTCGTAAACTTAAGCAAATGTCATTTCCATGACCTTTGGCTCGCAACGGTTGTACATTTGCTAATACGACGATATAATGTAGTGGTTACCTTTACATAAACTACCTCGACGGCGATTTCTCTTAGATTTATGAGAACTAAATGACTTAGTTGATTAATGGTCGTTCGAGTATGGGCATTTTCAATTGCAAGACCTTTAAATTAAAAACCATAGCTAATCTTGCACGGCCATGCGCATAATCCCTGGCAGTACTTCAAAATATTATTTATTTTAGCGTCTTAAAAACACGCGTTACTAAAACGTAGCTGAACTATATAGTAAAATCGTATCGAGGGTAATTAATATGAAAATCGGTATAAGCAAAATGCGAATAATTGCGACAATTCGGTTTTTATTATGTTTATGTTGAGACTGTAATTGCTTACATTTTGTTACAAGATACTGCTGTGTTGACTAGTAAACGTGTGGGTGGTTAAGGTATTATTGCGAAAGCTTTTAGTAGTGTATCTACCGTTGTACGTGATGTTTATTCAATGATTTCTTTAATAATAAAAATTAGTCATAAGTTTACATCACAAATATCTTTGACTTCTATTATTGTAGAGTAATTATCAAAAACTCTATTTCCCTAAACACCCGTAATAAATTTCTTAATGATTATTAAAGTATAAATTGATTTATATTTTTATGTAATATTGGTAGCGAAATTAAATGTGAAATAAATGTAACATCAAAGGAACAGCGTTATAAATTCAAAACGGGTTTTATATACACGTCTTGATTAATTATTTTTATAATGGAAATAAATTAAAGCTTTATTCATGAGATTGATTGGTGCTCACCCTACAAATTAATATTAATATTTGTAAATGATATAAAGAAAAATATTTGGTGGCGCCACACGGCATAGAATACGTTCAATTTACGTTTTATTGAATTTTAAAGACGTCAAAAAACTTAATAATATCTAACTTAATTAATAAGAAGTTGTAACGTACATATAAAACAGTTTTCGAAGACAATTAAAAGATTTACTTATAAGAATTCAAACAATATAATATGCAGTCCAGCGAAAAAACTAAGGTCAAGTGGACGTTTTCCGACCGTGATAATGGTTCATATAATGAACACGTAATAAGTTGCGTTTCGCAATTCAGTCGAGGTTATAAAAACGTACTCCTATCGTACAATACACGATTTGTGTTAAGGCTAACTAATCGACGAATTTGAATATGAAATTAAACTAAACAGAGAGGCCGCTGTGATAAATAAGTTGCACGTCCATAGATAATGTATTACAATTAAAATTTTTGTATAATGACATGTATTATGTTGCATAATTGCATAAAGTTGTAGTTGCTTTATTTCGACAAAAATATTAATAAAAATTAAATGACTCGTCTTTATATACGCTTATGAATAATAGCAATTTTAGAGATATAGTGGTAGCGATCGAAATATATGATTTAATTATATTTATATAATTGATTCGAATAAAATTATGTAATTGTTATTCTTGAATAATTAAGATTCTAATTATAAATTGAACTGAAATAAAAATAAAGGTTAAACTAAATTCCAAACAAGAATTATGATGTTTACCAAGTTTAAGTTGTTAATGATAATTGCAACATTTATGATCAACAATTAATTATACTGAGGTCATTATGTATTCATAGCAACGAACAACAAATTTAAATCAAGACATCAGTAGCAGCGCTCCCATATCATAGGTGCTGTTTCAACATTCAGATAAATCCTTGAAATTTAAATATCAGTCCCTTTCCAATTCCCGTAATTTCTATTTAATAATAAAGGTAATATCAATTTCGTTAACAGCGCTGTTACAATCGGTGACGGAGGTTAGATCGATAAACTAATTGAAATATGATGCGATAAAATAAAAGACCACTTCATATTATATTACTTACTTTGCTATACTTGAAGTATCTTAGAAAAATTTCAAAACGGAATTCCTGATGCTCGGTCGTATAACAATGCCACCCTCCAATTCAATAAAAGTAAAATATGATTGAGCATAAAGGATGCAGGTGGACGCGCTGCGAGGCTCTATACAATAGGTTGCCCTAGCAACCGAATCAAAGGCAAAGCCTTCTCACGGCTTCTTCCCAATATCGGTATAACGGACGATAAAAGTCAAGACCGTTTGCCAAACGAATTTTATGCAGGTGAGTAGTGACTGCTTAAATTGTAGTTTTACAAACATCTTGGCACCATGTCGGGTATTAATATTGATAAACGTTTGTCTACAAGTTTATACATAGCGCTGTGGTGTTCCAAGCTTTATTACTTAAGAAGATAGAGCAAGTTTAGAATATCGTTATCAGCTCGGTCAAGTGTTTTACTTCCATTATAGACGCACACTTTAAAGTTTAAAATTCGACTCAGCACTAAACGCTATAATATTTTCTAATATTAAATAAGCTTATCTTATTCATCGTAAGACGGCGGCAACTTAAGTGGATAGTACAAAAGTGATAATCGTTCTGGTAATTATTGTAATGGAACAAAATATTCAAATAATAAACATTTAATATGAGTTCAACATTTCAACATCTCATTTTAACAATCTTGACGACTAAATCGTTGACGGTGTAATTAACGTGGCCATTGTTTTAGGAAATTATAATGTTGCCGAATCGAAGGAACGGAAGTTTCATAGGAACGGCTTCATTCACGTCTCTATTGCGAGTATAATACCCCAAATTAAAAACGTGGAAGTGGCACGCAACGAAAATTCGAGATTCTTATCATAATACGTAATAAGTTTAAACTAAAATTGTTGAAGGTTGGATAAAATTGATGATCGAGTGGATTGGAGTCGGGTTTTTAATTGTGTTATGAATAAATTAGTTTTTTTACGTAATGATTTAAGCGATCTGACTGCCATCGTTACTGATATCTGCATCATTTATTTATGAGTGTGACATTTATTTACAAATGCATCAATATATTTTTCTTACGGCTGCTGCGATATTTCAATGTCTGTAAATTTTATCACCACTTTAATGTCGGTTTCATAATGTTCCGTTTACATTTATTGTGGATTTTTGTAGTCACATTACAAGTATCTTTTAAAATTATATTTTCACAAATAATTCCGGTTTATTTTTTCGAGTGTACATCGCAAACGTTAAGAATTTTTTTGCATTACGATAATAATGCAAACAGAAATATAATTTAAATTATAACACTTTATTCCATTATCTCATTTTGTCATAATTCTTTTATAAATAATATCCAGACATCGATTATTAAATATAACGTCAGTATATTGATATTATTCATATATAAATAACTGGTATAACAATAACATGTTTTAGACAATCCGTTTGGTTTTCTGTAAACAGTTTATTTATGTTATGTTTCCTTCCTTCCATTTTCTATTTCCTATGTTTCGATTTCAAGTGAACTCGGTGCGGTAAATTGTGAACGTACAGCCGTAGCGTCTATCTGTTGTCTAGCGAAACGTGAATGATGCGACCACGTGGAAGAAACGATTAACAGAAAATCATGTGGATCATATTTCGGTGATGTAAAATCTCAACGATTATTAATATCATGTATAGCTGTACTCGTAATCTAAAGATTATTTTCTACAGTGTATCTCATATATCTCATTACAAACTCCCTTCATTAATGTAATCCTAATTGTTTCAAAACGTCGGATAATAACTAAGAGGCATTTGAAGGCCGATCAAGTCGTGAGCGGTTGGTGCCTTTAAAAATTATGCTCGGTTTGAAATATTTTTGGTCTCTTTTCTTATATTCTTACGCCCTTAAATGAAATTTCTTATACAGTTAAGTATTCAAATCGAAAAATTACCTTGAAGAAGTAACTTATAGTGACAAATATTTATCTTATTATTATATGAATGTAACATTTAGTTTTTAGTGTCCTTTCATATAATCATGTATTAACATCTGTATAATAATCATTAATTGTAATCAGGAATTTTCCTATTAAGGTCAAGATTACT
>DVQP01000064.1:0-39126 GCA_018231745.1 Danaus eresimus
AAAAAAAAAAAAAAAAAAAAAAAAAAAAAAAGGGGCTAGAGATGGTGATAAGTTAGGTATATAGATAACTTTATAATAGTCAGGATGTCAATAAAACGAGCCTATTCCCCAAGACTCTTTTCATGAGCTGCATCATTCGTTATTCCTAATGAGTTCCAGTTATGCGATCTTAGGGTACGCGAACAAAGATTTGAAATCAATGGCTAAATATACTTTGCTTTCAGTTAATTATGTGACATGGCTTTAAAACGTTAAAATACTCTTCGGAATGCGAAGCAAGTCTGTTTTATTTGATTACATGACTATAGTCGTAAGGCATGTGATTTTAAGGTCGGGTAATGTAAACATAAGAATCTAACTCGGTCTACTGTCCATTATCGCAACAAGGTTGACATAATGGAATTGTTCACGCCAGTTTGTTTCAAATGCAGACGATTTAATGTGTATTGAATACGACAAAGTTAGTACGATAAATGAAAAATGTGTTTTTCGAAATTAACACTTTTTAACTTGAACAAAAGATTTACAAGAGCACTATAGAACATATACTTGATGTGTATATTAATGATTTAGTTGCAGAAGTTACAAGAGTGGCATCTGTTCCGTGATGTTAAATGCATAAATAGTAATTACTATTTCACAAACCTAGAAAAAAATATAGAGTAAATTGGTTATCTGCAAGGTGGAATACACTGCACTACAATAAATTAACCCACTCATATCTGACCACATTGCGAACCGCCCTACATACAGAAACGTTTAAATATCGCTTCTTCAGACTTAAATATACGATATTTTTAAAGATCATATTTTAAGCAACTTTTGTTAGAAATAAAAGTTACTAAGATTTCAACAAACCAAAGACCGTAAATGGGTGTGAATTAAACTTTGTCAGCTAGATTTTTTTTAATACCTAGAATAAATTAACTCGCTCGACATAAGAAAAATATGCAAATGCAAAAGACACTATAGATTTAAAATGTTGGCTTCGTTTGACCTACACACAAGGACGGATAAATTCTTAAGAAGCTCAGCGAGTTTTACCTGTAAAAACTTACAATTTCTTTTTTCATTAGTGTCGAGAACTATAATATATTTAGATCTAATTTCCACTTAGTATTTTTCGAATATTGAGAAATTTTAGAAATATCGATTCTGGAAACCCATTAGAACCATCCTCGATTTGTAAGCGACTTAATTCAAGAAAGTACTCAGGCACATGAGCAACCTGAATAGATTAGTTTGAAGTTTAAAGCAGCCAGTAGGTCAGTACGAACCACTGTGTCCCCCTCTAACGTCACAGGAAGGTCCTATGACGTGACTTTGTTTAGGCTTAAGATTATTTATTATACTCGAATTCTTAGATATTTGACAGCATATTTGTGTGTTTGTGAATTGAGTGACAGAAAACTTGCGATATTAGACTGTGAATTATACCTAATGCCTTGGATTATTTATACAGCTTCAGAATAAAGCCCTATGGTCTTATTTTGCGGAAAATTCCACAGTAACAAATCGTTAGATATTCGCACATATTAATAATTATCTACTATCGCTCATAAAGTCCAGAACATAAGAGAAAATCTATCAAGAGAACGGTGAACTAAAATCAAGAGAAACGTTCTGTTCACGATATTTAGCGAAAATCGAATTCTTTTTTTACAAGTAGTATTATTTAGTAATTAATCTATTAAAAAGTGCATTTATTTTTGTTTACTACGACAAAAGCAAAATATATGTATGTCAAAAAAATCCATTGTATTAATATAGACGTATACATAATCCGTAATCCAGAGATTTAGTTGTCATCAAATATCTCGTTTGTGTCAAGTCAGTCTCGTCCTACGTCTTATTATTCTTCACATGACTCAGTTTCTATTCGCAATGAGTACATACATATATAATAGAAAGAAACATTTAATGGCATCGCAATCTTGTTCCGGAGCTGCGAAATTAAAACTGATAAAATACTACCATTATCACCGGCTAGCTATGCCATTCCTCATTTGGTTATAAGACATGTCTTACATGTATAATACTTAATGTTACATGTCGTACATGTATAATACAATAAGTTTTTGTCACTTTGACGTCTCAATCCTGTATTATAACACATGGTAGATTGAAAGATTACAATATATTATAATATACTTCTATCTAACACAGAACCAAAACAGGAGTCCTTTTAGACAGAAATTCGAGTAAATAAAATAAATTTATTAAAAAAAACTAATTAAGCCTTACTTACCGCTAGTAAAATGTTCACATTCGCTTTTCTATTGCTGTACTTTCGCTAAGCGTTTTCAAGGCCAACACAGCAGTAAACTAGATTCTCAATTAAAATTTGTTAATTGCTTGGCATCATTTCTTTATCAAAATTATTTTAACAAAAACAAAATTAAAAAAAATAAATGTTTATCACTAAAACTTATTTAATATAACTTAAGTGAAAATTATTATCTAGTGCACATTATACCTTTAATATTACATTCGCAATGCAACTTTTAAATAACATTCACAGAACACGTTCAGACGTGACAGTTACATTCGCTTTGCACGTTCAAAATGACATTATTTTGAACATTTAAAATTTCAAACACCATTGCACATTTAAATTACATTCAGATTGGACATTGGGAATAATATTCGCATTGCACACTTTAAATGATATTCGCATTGCACACTGTAAATGACATTCGCATTGCACATTCGAGTTGAAATTCGCATTGTACATTAGAAATGACGTTCGCATTGCACTTTCAAAATGACATTCGCGTTGCACATTGAAAATGACATTCGCATTGCACATTGAAAATGACATTCGCATTGCACATTGAAAATGACATTCGCGTTGCACATTGAAAATGACATTCGCTTTGCACATTTGCAATTACATTGAAGAAGGAATTACTATATCCAATCTCAATAAAAGTTCACAACTGTGCTAGTTTTTGTCTGACTAAAAAGCAAAATGAATAAAAAAAAAATGGCTGACTTAAATTAAAAACATTTTGTTTACATTATCTTAGCACATATTTTGAAAAATAGACAAACGTCTAAGTTGTCCATAATTAGATTAATAATGCTTATATTTAAAGCAATAAATTGTTCGCTTATTTCATTTCGCACTTACGGTGTTAATAGTTATCATTATTTTTTCTGTTGTTTTATATAATGTAATAATTATTTTTGTAATGTAATAATGATTTTTTCTGTTGTTTTTGGGACGTACATATATCGCGTATCGCGACTCGAAGACACGGAAAATAAAATTCACCAAAGTATATTACATAATACAGTCATATACGTCATTTTGTAGTGCTAATGCAATTTCATATTACATTCGCAAAGTATCTATATATATAATAATATTTGCATTGTATATCAAAATATAAAATGAAATCGCAGGTGGTGCCGAATGAGTTATTTGATGTTTTTTTTGTATTTGAGGTTTTTAGTTCTAGGAAAAAATCATTTTATGAACCAGCATCTAGCAGCATTATAGCAATAACCTGAATAAGAAATATCAGTCACAACAGCTCAGTAGTTTTTGTATGTATAATTAACAAATAAAAATATATTGACATTGATAATACTTTCTTTGATATATATTGTCAGTAAGAATTTATAGCGGCTAATTATATAAGTTATCTTAATAATCTGATTTATTAAGAAATTATTTATATACAAAATTCAGTTGTGTCCTCGATAGGGCTTTATTTTTTATTAACAGCTGTTACTTATCAGGACAAGTGTCACAGAAACTTAAATAATTATGACAGCGAACATGCCTATGAAGGATCCATTATTCACAGTTCCTATTGTTCCATCAAGCAAAGAAAAATAGGATTAATCAGCTAATATTTTCATTATCGTTGTCATTTTTATCAGATCATATATCCATTATAGAACTTATATCAATAGCAAGCAACTTACACACAATAGCTTAGAGGTATCAGTTCATAGATCCAGATACTTTTTGCCTGGTCTACATTCGCATTAAAGATTACTATTATAGCTATATAATCCCTTCAGAAGTTTTTACAATTAAGGATAATAAAAACCCATACATCAGATTGTCTTATTTACATAAATATTTATATTTCATTCATAGATCACTAAAATAAGGTGTGATGTTTAGTGTTAAACACATATAATTAATAGGTAAGGAACAACATGTAGGCATGTCGATGGACATACACAACTTTTTTAAGCCTTACATACTCGAAATACACCTATATACTGGAAAAGTTGTATATAACCCATAAAAACATTCACTTTAATCTTAATTTTTAAAAGTTTACTTTTTATGGAGGCGCGAACATTTTTTAAACAGCCTAATCTGCAGTATTCGTTGACCATAATAATGATGTCATCATACATTCCACTGACATCTAATATTAGTCTTTGCATTATATATCTAATGATCTATGCTTTACAATGAATGTCACAAACTTCCCTAACATCATTTAAAATCCATACAGTAGGTCCACTAGAATCCATTTAGTAGTTTGAAAAGAAAAATAAAACCTTACACTTAATATTTTTATTCCAAACCTACCAAATCTTAATCTTCTAAGTAATTTGTTTTTAATTGTTTATTTATTTAAATCCCAGATTATTTTCCGTTTTCTTTATGAAGATGATTTACATGTGAGTATGAAAAAAATATATATAAAGAAAAGAAAATAAATAAATTTCATTTACTTTTAGAAAATATGTTGTTTTTTAAATAGTTGTTTCAATACTTATTGAAATTGGATGTATGTAATAAAATTTTTGCACTATAACTAATTTAAATAGGTATAAAAATGTTATCTGAGGGTGAAAAAAATGTCAACTTACGCTAGCTCATATGTTTCTTTAGTCAGAAGTTGCAATGCTATGACATCTAGAAGGTCAACAAAAGTTACATTAGAGATATTTAATTAAATGTCTTAAATGCAATGCTATGAAAGATACCATGAATTTTAACAATTCATTAAATAACGGATAAATGCTATCAATTAGCAAAGCAAGTGTAATTTATAATATGCAGCATATAAATTAATACTAACTTTAAATATTTTAATGATTATACCTAAAACACTTAGTGTGATATTTCCATCTTTAGACGGCTTCTCTTCTTGCCACCATTTGTTGTTGTCTTGTCATTTTTCATTATCTTCAAATATTCTCTTCATTCATTTTATTGAAAGTGAGCCGCTGTTAAATTTATCTTCTGAAAAACATAATATGTGGAATTATATATTTTTTTCAAAACCTTAAAAGTTATCATCATCATCAAAACAACATTCTTAATTTGGTAGAATACATTATTGTTTAGTACATTACAGTAAGCAATTTAGCTAAAGCTTATATTCTAATAAAATATCTATACATAGCTATGGCTCCTGTTATAGTTGTTTTAGTTAATTCTAAGATAAATAGACTTTTTGTGTCTAAAACATATTAGTTACTTTATGACAAAGCCATAAAAACATTAGGACATACAAAACATGACACTATAATGTAAGTAAACTAATATTTAAAATATGTTAAAATTTTTATTCATCTTATTAATCATAATGTAAGGCCATAACTGAACAGGATTATAATTTTTGATAAAAACTCTTTCTTCTCTGGTTAAAATCTTCAATTATGTGAAATGTATAAAAAAATATAAAAAATAAACAGGACACAAGTTAGTGTTTGTGACACCTGATGGCACCATTAATGCTGTTTTGACTATTTCTGATGTAGAGTATTAAGGCTTGCTCCAGCTTGCTTTTTTGGGTTATCTTGTTTATATTATCTTTTTAAGGAATAAAGAATAATATAATTGTGCACCTTTAGAAATATTATATCATAGCCAATGCTTTTAGTTTTAAAGATTAAAAATTCAGGTGTTAGCATTTTAAATACAAAACTTATAAATAATCCATGATTTTCTAAAAAATAGTAATATTGATTATTATCTAGTTTACTACAAAATAAGTAAGAATCGTTTATTTGTCCTTTTCTAAAGGATAGGAATCTATCTTTAGGTATAAAAGTAACTCTCCTATATTCAGCTTAGCAGTAAATTTTACCAATATTCCACCACAACAAAATGGAGTAACTATTACCTATGGTTTCCTGTTAGAACAAGTAATTCCTTTGTTCCAAGGCAAATAAACTCCAATTTTCATTTATAATAGAAGGAATTTTAACACTGCCTACATATAATAAGATGAATTATTTTGTTAATAAACCGATTGTTTTGTAATATATTCTTAATGGCGCCATTACTTTGTTCAGTTGCAACTATCGACTAGATGTAACAACAAATCGAGTAAGTTTGTAACATATATTACGACATAGAATGCTAAAAGTTTTAAACGTCCTCAACAACAATCGGAATGAACTGACCTTGTAAGAATGAATTTCGTCTGATCAGTTTTACAATCATTTTTCAAATATGAGATTACACTTCTGGGACGACACTGGAACGGCGAACGAAGGCCTCCAAGGGAAAGGATGACAATTGTAGCAATCAGAATAAATCCAATTAGACTTTTTGAAAGGTGGTTGCGAATAGTAAAATTTTCGACGTAGTGAAATTCTTATCGATATTTCATGTTTCGATATATCAATATAAAATTCTTAATATCAAAACGGGATGTTTTAAACTGTTAAACATTTTTATTACTTGTTAGGAATACTTTTTACCTTTAAAGTTTTCCTAAAACACAATAAACACATAAATGATAGATTTATTCGTATATCTTTATTAAACAAGTATTGCTTTTATTGATAAACGATTACTATTTTTAACGCTTCTTTTGAATCATTTAAAATTAAATCTGTTAAATGGTATTTATTTAGCCATACTAACATATCGATATTTTAAATATATCGATATTTAAAATATATCTTTATTGTATATCATCTCCGACAACCCTAAATTCAATATTATGTTACATGAACAGTGTTGCCCTCAATCATAACACGTTTTAAATAACGAAATAAATTTCCAAAAATAATGAGATAGTATATTTCATTTAATTTAATATGTTGTTGTATTTAGTTTTAAAGATATGACAAAACTGAATTAGTTTTTTATATTTTCCAAATATTCTAATATAGAATTAATATTTTAATATTACTAATCGCGATTTTGTGATTTTATTTTTAGGTGTAATTTATAATTTATGCATAATGGATTTTATGTAGGAAATTATGAAAATTAAAGTCTTATATTAACAAAAAAGGCATTTAATCAAAGTTAATAATCAGTATTTCTACCCCAACATTAATAAGAGTTCGGCATCGGTTATTCATGCTAAAAATTAAGTTATCCAAATCGAGCTCTGGTATCAGGTCTCAGGTTCTTTTCAAGTCCAAGAAAAGATGTTCTTCTGTTATCAAATTTGGAGAAAAATTTACCATAACTCTTCGCTGTAATATGTCCTATGCGTGTCCAATAGAATTCATGTCTGGGGACTGAGCGGGCCAACTATAACCCTGATATCATGCTCCCTAAGAACAGTTGATACCAGCTCAGCCACATGGGCACGGGCATTATCTGTCTTGAGTTGGAACTCCCGTTCCATTTGTACCCTGTGTGGTTTAATCACAGGTTCCACTTCCTCACTGCGTTATTTCGGTGCATTCATGTTCCCTCTTATCCAAATGAGATCGGTTCGCGCACCGATACGAATATCAGTCCATATAATAGTGCCGCCTTGTTATGAATGGACTCCTTGTAGAATCTGGAGACGGCTTCGTCTACCAGGAACTCGCCAAACCCTTAACCTTCGTGAATCCAGAGGAAGTCGAATACGAGACTCATCAGAAAGAAGCACCATAGACCTTTGCTCGTAATTCTATGCGAAATGATCTTGAGCCCACAATAGTATCCACCCGCGATTGCTACGCCGCAAAGCTGGAACCCGAAGTGGTCTGCGAGAATGAAGACCAGCTTTATGTAATTTTTTTTACAGTTTGGAGACTAACCAAGAATTGGTGGTCAGATTGTCACCTTTGTCAGATTGTCAGATTGTCAGATTTGCATAGCTGTAATATTGGGTTGTCTTCTTGGGATATTTTAATAAAAACAGTGCTGCCTAGGAGTGGTGATGCGGTATCTGCCTAAATGCCGTTCAGCGACATCGCCTGTAGCATGACATCGTGACTATTATCGGGAGATTACCTATTGACCAGTTTGCAGAGTTTCAGCAACCACGCTTTGTATAGCGCCCGCTTCCAACATACCCACAGCTTTAATCTGCTCTTCCCTTGTCAAATGTCGACGTGACATAACAATAAATCTAACACACGTTGAAATTAGGAAAATTGAAGAAAAGAAAATGTGTAATCACTTAATTTTTCAGAACTCCACTGTTTTATTGTAACATGAAATAACTTTTCAACGGCCAAATTCGAATAAGTTAATAAATTATTAATAAATAATTCTTTTGTTTAACATTGAGTATTTTTTTTATTTGGAAAGAAGTGGTGGAGAAGAAAATGTTTTATGTACAACATTTTTATACACAGCAGATAGTTTTTAAGTTAAGACATCTTTTATGTAATATCCCAAGACAAGTGGATATTAGGTCTTGATGATTTCCGTTTTACATATTGCGGTAATTCTCTACTTCTTATCTGTAATAAAAATTAATCTTATAAATGTGTGATCCAATTTTATGAGTGGCTTGTAACCAAAGTATTTTTCTGATCTGTTCGGTTTGATAGCTATTATTCTGTCTAATGTTATTATTAACTGCAGTTGTGGAGAGGATTAGAAGGGATTCACTGCGGCTAACATTTTTGGATTATTTTATATTTGGATCTCGAATGAACGAGGGATTGCATCAAAATCATTTTGTAATCTATGGTACATTGTAAATTCTATCGATGTTTGCATTAAGTATATTATGGGAATGCAAATAATTTTGTCTGTATTGGGAAAGTTATTAAGTATAATGTGACCTCGGTATATCTAGCTTGTCAATTGTGGAAAAAACTGAACAAGGGATTCAGTGTGGTTATTATTTTTTGATTTTGAAGGGGCGTTGGACTGTATCAAAGTATTTTTATAATCTATGTACTATGGGTACATTGTAAATTCTATTGATGTTAGAGGCTAGTATATTGTGAAAGGCAAATAATGGGGGTATATATTGGGAAAGATGCGAAGTATAATGAGAATTTGTAGTTTGCAAGTTATTCTTGTAGTAATAAATTCGTGTATGTTTTGTAGTATTAGGAATATATCTGTTACGGTTGTAGTAATTATTTTGTGTTATCCGTAAAATATTTTGTTCCAGTACATGCTAATTCCAGGTGATTTTCAATTAAGTGTACTTTTGTAAAATTCTTTTCATTAGAAGGAAACATTCATGAGAATTGACAATGGGCGTTTTATTTAAAATAATCTCGTTAACTACGGCTCTAGTATAACAAAGCTTTTATTAAGATAAATAAATACTGTACATAGTCTTCGTTTTCTTAACAAATCTACTCCCTATATATCCCTATACCTACTCACATTTATTCGTCACTTCATCGACCATAAAAATAACTGCAGCTTAATGTCGAATCATAACATCAATACTACTATTGCTACATTGATCAATTTAAATTCAATATGAGAAAACAAATACTAATTTATGCTAAATGGGAAATAATGTCCGACCGTCAGAGTTTTGCATAATAAATTACTTACTACTGGTTTCACTTCCATCTTTTCTTTTGGGCAAAACCCATTACAATGTTTACCTATTTTCTTGTTGGTACGGGAAAGATCCGGCGTTGTTAATACAGTAAATACAAGGTTTTGAATAAAACAATAATTACGATAAAAATCGTCTTATAATTGGTGTTTTCTTTTTACAACAATAAGATTGTATCCAAAAGTGTTACTTACCTAAATACTTAATCTAAAATAAAATTATCACTGTTTCCTTTTAAAAAAAGATGTAGGCTCTACGGATTTACGAAATTTAAAATGAAGCTATAAAACACTTTTTACTTTGGCTTTGACCCTTACGTGATGCGAGAATATGGAGGGTGATGTGACAGATTAAAATCCTGTTTTATAAAATTCAACAAGTCAACTTAGTGTGTCCCATAGATTCCTTTTATCTGTTTTTAAAATGAAAAAGCAAGACCATTTTCATTATAGCATTAGATCTATACACAAACTCTATCTAATTCACGTCTAATTAACTATAAATAAATTCGAGCTCTTAGATTAATAACATTTAAATAAAAACTTGTACTTGTATAACATACAAGCTCTACTAATTGCCAAGCAAAAATTTGTTTTGAGACATCATTTTAACAGTCAATATTCTCACTAATGCAGTATAATAAAAAAATTGATTGAGATATAAAATGCATCTAAAACACAGTGAGTTATATACAACATCAAAAATGACAAATATCCTACATCCATCAATGCACTATTAGTGCCGGACCCGTATTCATTCTGGACCAACTTTAAAGTTGTGTGATATTAAAAAGACTCAGTTCAGTGCGCGGTGGTAGTTTTGTGGAGTCCGAATTCATCTATCGATGGGCAGAGAGGTGTTTTTTTATCGAGCTCATTTACCACACTTTGCACTTTTTGACTGGGTTCATAGGTGAACCAGCTGGGCACTTGAAGTCTGCTGCGAATTCTTCCATATTGGACATAGGGCCTATAACACGGAAGCGACCGGGCGCATGGAAACCAGTAGTTATCCGGAGTTTGATAGCCTCATTGCGGTAAACTGAGCACCAAGTATTGGCTGCGCTCATCCAGAACAACTAGAAAAAAAAATATTTCATAAATATTTATTATAATAAACTAAAACACAACAACTATTTTTAAAAACTATCAAAGCTAAAATATTTCTTTTAAAAATCCTTGATAATAAACAGCGAATGTAAATTCATTTTTATTACATTTATAAAATTTTAATTTTGTTAAATATATATTTTTAATTCAATAATAAAAGGGTTGCATGATTTGATACCGACATTTAATTTTAAAGAATCTTGTCTGTTAGTTTTTCAGTTAACCGTACTTAAAAACATATTTACATCTTTTCTTTTACAATCTAATAATTAATTATATTTAAATGGAATAAATTCTATAAGATAAAAACATCGAATAATCATATCCGAAGTTTTAAACAAAAGACGTTAATGTTGACAAAGGGCGTTTTTCTTGTTCAGATGCAAGAGCTGCTTTTGCCCATTCTATGTACAGTAATTTCACAATAATGGTCAAGTTTCCAAGGGGCAAATAATATATTTATTATAATAATCACTAGCTGTAATCTGAAACGCTTCGCTGTGAACATCAAGAGACAGAATATGTTTTATTGAAGTTTAACTTTTCAATACTTGTAGGTATACAATTTTTTTTATTTTCAAATTGTTTGACAAAATATAGAGGCTATATTGGTATTCCAACAGGGGAACATGCAACCTACAATTGTCCATGTGAAAAACAATTCATATCCAAATCTAAACCACGCGTTTTTAAAAATTAACCTTGAGCTTTGTTAATTGTGACTGTCAATCAATTAAATTGGGAATTGCACTCTTTTAAATTGTAATGGTCTATCGTACGGGATCATGGTAATTAGAAGAAAGAGGACATCTTCACCTTTAAAAGGCCCCGTTTAAATCGTTGTTATCACTATGTTGTTCATTAATTTTTAACTGCGAATCGTCAGCCGAACCGGTAGGGAACATTTTGAAGCATACGAAAACAAACTAACATTTTTATATGTATATAGATATCAAAGCTATAAAGTTTATAATCTACATTGATGATCACATGAATATTTAAGTCAGTTTTTAACCAATAATTCTATATAAATAAGCTAAAGAATCGTTAACATTTTGATACGAATATTCTTTATTTTTTATTAAGAGATTATTTTTAGTTGTGTTGTGTTGTCGAGAAAATTTTTATTGTTGGTTATAAATCATTACATCTTTGGTAGTATCAAATGATGGTGTAAGTAAATCTTATTTTCCCCATAGCTCAATCGGAGGGTTTTTTAAATATGAATAACTTTGTCAACTTAAAATCTCTAACAAAAGAATAATGTAAGGTTATAAAATTAGAATATCAATTTACTACAATGAGGATATAGAAACCATTGGTGTTATTATGAAGAAATCACAGAGAAAGAGTTAGAGTTATACGAAGAAATAACAAGCAAAACTGAGTGTGGAAACTCAATTTCAAAAATAACGCTGCCCTACCCCAGACCTTTGTTTATGACCCAAGGCTAACGTTTATTCCATATTACTTTTAAGCAGATGTCGCAAGTCTCATAGATATATAATAATCGCCTCTATAGTTCATAAATATATAATTATTAATTGAACTTATTTAAATGTTTATTTATAATTTTATTATAAATGTCCATGGCAGTCATACCTGGCGTGCACTATACTTTTCGAGACCTGGTAAACGCGCTTCTTCTCCGTGTCTTTGTGTCCAAGCTTGATACGCGTAATACGCTTCTTTAATGCCCCCGTTATCAGCAATGTTTTCTCCTTGTGTATTCACTCCGTTCAGCTGGAGATTATTTTGACATTTTATAACACACTCTTTTGAAACATAGAGGTCATTAGAGGAATTCGTGTCCTTACCTTCATATTTACTTCCTTTACAGTATAGTTGAAATACTGGTCTATAATACATTTTGCTTTTTCCAAATATTTTTGTTTGGTAGTTTCTTGCCACCAGTCAACCAAGTTGCCATTTTTGTCAAATTGGCGGCCCTGAAAAAGATTTCAGTAAGTGAGTAGAAAAGTAGATATATGTTATCCTTTCTTTGATATGACTTCACCATGCAATTTTTTGATGTGCTATTCATAATTGTTGATGTAAGTTAACAAAATGATAATACCTGGTCGTCAAATCCATGGGTTATTTCGTGGCCAATAACGAATCCAATAGCACCGTAATTCATATAAGCAGGACGGTTTGCAGAAAAGAATGCGCCTTGGAGAATACCAGCCGGGAACTCTGAATATTACAAAATACCAATAAAATGGGGGTTATGCAAAGGTTAATTATTGTTTATCGTGTACTTTTCCAAAACAAACTTACGAATACTATTTTCTATGGAGGAGTAAAAAGCGTTGACGATGGCGGGTCGGCCGTGAGTGACCCAGTCGGTCTTGTTGACAGGCTCCCGAAGTTTACCAAACAAATATTCAGTTCCGAAAAGCGTAAGATTCAGAACCGACTCCATCAGTTTGTCGGACGACATCTCCAGCTATGATTGAAATTATTATGAAATTATTATAGAATACCTCTCTTTTTGATTCTGAGGAATGCCAATGAATTATTAAAAATTTAATTATCTTCCATTATCTACAAATACTTTGATAATATTTCCTTGTCTTAAACATTTAATTTTAGAAGGTTTATTTAAACTAGATGAACTTTACTTGGAAAGAGTTCATTTAAATATATGCCTTTTAAAAACATACCCCAGAGTAGAATTCGGTGAGTTTATCGTTGTCAAGCATCTCACTGGGATACGCGATGTGAGAGGCCATAGCATCTGCTTTCTCTAAAGCTTCGTGGCGAGTCTTATCATCCATCCAATCAACAGTCTCCAAAGTCTTTCGGAATTGTTGCCTATATTACATATTAAAATATGTAAAAACTTTCTTATAAAATTATATGCTATGAAAATGGTGTAAATGATTATAGTTTAATTGTAATAAAAATTTTCATGACGAATGAGCCAGGCAGCATACAATACAGGTATACAAGTTCAATCCTTACTCTTTAAAGAACATCATGATTGTTGAGATTTTAGAATACGCACTATGTTTATGGTTTTAATATTTTTAGTAATATATTATTCTGACCTTATGTCATTCACCATTTCTAAAGCGTTGGACTTGGAGTTTTCGTTGAAATATTTCCTTATATACAAAGCTCCTACAGCGATGGACATACTGTAAATGAAATTAATATTTAATCTATATGTTATATATTATACATAATGGGGAGCTTCTTTTAAATACTACCATATACCATATACCATATATAAACATTGCTACCTAAATATGAAATAGAACAGTATTATCTATCAATGAAATTAAAATCTAAATAAATTTTTAAATAAATCTTTGAATTAACTGCATTACGTCCAATTACAATATTCAGAGTCTCTGTAATGCATATATAATTGATGTGGAAATTAATAACAAACTAAATACGACGGGTACCTAGATACATTCTTCCTTTATCACTAAACATTTGTCATATTCGCCTTACTGTGTTACTAATGTCTATATTATGTGCATGTTTTGTGAATAAAGAAAATACCGGCCCAATAATTCATGATACATATTGAGCGTATATATTCGACGTTAGATCTAAGAACCTAGAGTACCGTTATCTTTGTCCCTTTTATGTATTTTTGGTGTAGTTTTAGTTTTTAAAAGACAGATATCTGCTACCTAACACTGGTGGTATCAGCACACTCCTTCCAACGGCTCTCTCTCTCAGTCTTCCCGGACAGCGCAGTGACATAAGCTAGCTGCCTTCGACGCAGATCCTCCGTCAAGTAGGAGACAGATGCCCCGGCTACTCGCCACATAACGTAGTTCGCTTGCACACGCTTCGGAGTCTTCTCTAACAGGTCCTGTGAAATGATCATATTTCATTTGAATGAATTTGATAACATATCAAACATACAACATGGCAAGCCATAGTTTTAAGTTTCCAATATTGTCTCTTTTAAAGTAATAATAAAAATATATACGACAGTTTAGTTAAAACAACTGCCATATTAACCATGATCAACAATAACCATATAACAAGCTGTGTTATATTTCACACGCTTCATTTGTTTATTAAAAATTATAAGCGTATGATATACGAGACCATAATATTTATATTTCCCGAAGTTGTATTGTAATCTAAGCAATATCGCTTATTTCAGTAATCCATTTAGTTACAACTGTATTTATAGTCCTATACTATAATAGGTACTGATCTAGATTATCTTTGGCAGGTAAATTAAATACCAACACAATAACATAGAAAAGTTTAAGTAATATTAAAGTTAATATAATAATTACCTCAAGATCAGTTATATATTTAGGTACGTTGACTATGGTCACTTCATCTAAGCCCACTTGTACGTGTGGAGACAGGAGTCGGTTGATGTATGCCAGCCAAGGGATCCTTGAAAAAAGAGATGTAGACTTAAAATATTTTTTACTTCATAGTGCAGTAATTTGTCCATTTCCTGTATACGATCTAAGCATCTATTTCATGCTTGACTGCAGCAGTAATAGTAATAAATTTAAGTTAATACCCGTTCGTGATGTCGTTCACGCTGTGGAACATAGCCATATATAACATATATGTATAAAGAAATATATATATATTATAAATGACTTCTGAATATATTTGCAATTTTTTAAATACTTTATTTTATAAAGTTAATTGAAAGAGTCAAAACGTTTTTGAAACACCCGTTGTTTTTAATATTGAAATCACCACCACGACTTTAATTCTGACTCCTTTTTATCGAGTGTACCTCGGAAACTTTTGCTGCAGCTCAGCAATAGTCATCGGATTGTAAAGACTGGTGGCGTTACGTCTCTTTTCCAATGGCAAGGATATCTGAAATAATTGATCAAGTAATAAAAATCAGTACACGTTTTTAATCAAAAAGAAATTAATTCGCTTTGTTTGACGGGCATTTGATGGGCTTTAAATTTAGATGTACCTATTACACATGTCACCTATCCAATTTCATTTGTACGACAAGTAAATGTTAATTTTATTTAATGTTATAAATTTAATTTTCTCTTAACAGTTATAAATTATTTAAGAAAAGCGGAACAAATATAAATTGACACACAACTAACACCGTCTGTTAATTTAATTATAGCTACTTATTTCTAAATAAATTTTAGAAGAAAAAAAAATTGTTTTGCATTTTAACTATATAAATTATGGGATAATCTTATTTTTTTTTATTATGGATTCTTATTTTGAATTTCTACATCATAAGCAACTTTAAAACTATAAGATATAAATTGTGGTTATTTAAAAAAAAAAATGGAGATTTTTAATTTTATTCAAATACATTGCTTTGTTAACTAACAAAAACGATTAAACTAATCCTGGTCTTCATAAATAAGAACGGACAGTGTTTAGAATGTCTTTTATCTCGTAGCAGTTATACTAAAAGAAATGTTACTTTTTTACACAATGCCAGAGACCGTAATAGTTTTACAACTAAGAGGTGTCATAAATTTATTTTTTGTGGGCCTATTAATACTGTAACAGTTACTGGGGCCTCTTTAGGTGTACTCTTCCAACTACTACATTTTTAGAAATACACTCCCGTTCAACTCCCCCCGTATGCGTGAATACTTATCCGGTAGTAATAACTACTTTACACATATAATTATGTATTGATGATACTGTAATATTGATAGTAATTATTCACATACATTAGCAAGTTTCATTTCAAATTGTAGAGATTCTTTAAGTTCAACTTCGGCCTTAGCTCGTTCAGCTCCTAGGAGTGTGGCGATATCAACCATATATTCATAGTAGGCCTGCACTAGCTTATCGCTAAAACCGCGATTTAAGTATTCCCGGCTCAAACCTAAGGAAGCTTGATCCAGCTGTAAGAAAATAGTGAGTTCATAAAGTTAAATTGATTAAATATTGAAGTGTATTTATTAATTATTAAGTTTTTATTACATATCTGCATCGTTATATGGCAAAATAAAACTTGAGGGTTATTTCTAAAATAGGACTAGAATCTAATAATTTTCAATATTGAAGGTAAGCATTGAAGTTGCATAGAAACCACTTGCATCAATGATTCGCTTGGTTGAGTTCTTCACATCAACGCTGATAGAGAAATCGAGAAAGTAGTCCACAGAGTAACCAGCTTCCCTGAAGCGATATACGGATTCCTCCCAAGAGAAAGAGCGCTCATTCCAGGTATCACCTTGTAGAACGGGCCATCCTCCGAGACGACGAAGCATGTCGAGTAAGGGCTGGACACCTCTGGCCTCAATAGCAGCTATGGATATACATAAAATTGAGAATGTTTATGTGAACATAATTACGATCGAATGCTTTAACTTTAGTGTTATTTATTTCTCATAGTGGCAATCATCAGCGTTAAATTAGCAGCGATTATTAAAACAATTATTTACCAACAATATCTTACTATGAAATATAACTACTTTTTTCCGGCTGTGATGCAGTCATGTCGAAAGTAATTTGATATTTAACAGATATTTACAATTTTCAAATATCCACAATTTATAAAAATCCACAATGTGAATGACTTTTTTCATTCATCGTTAAGGATTGATTAAAAAAATATATGAAGCGAATGTGACTACTGGCTCTAGTACCATTACTCACTTACATCACAAGTTGTGTAAACAACGGAAGTTAGGTTACTGGCTTACTTTCACCAGTGCAAAATTGATGTTTAATAAAATGTTGGATCATATATATTATTATTATGAGACCATCAAAATCCACAGATTTAATTTGATGTTATCAGAAACTTAAAACTGACTGTTCTTTTGATGTTTACAAAATAAATATACCTTTGATGATAATTGAAAATTTAATGAATTTTGAAAAATTTTTTTTTAACGACATTTTTTTAGTGCCTAAATTTAATGTCGTTTTTTGTCACAAAGTATATATAACAAGTTTAAGTCAAGTATTTTATTTGATAAAACAATATTAATTAAGCCGTAATTTTGATAATTTTCTATCTTCGTCTTAACGTGGAATCATAATAATTTTGTATATTCCTTTTAAACTTTTAACTTACTCTTTAAATTAATTTGCATGAATAACTATACATTTAAAATTTCTGTAACATAAAAAATCATACTTACTTCTGTTCATGCAAGCCTGATACAGAGTTTTTGCTAGAACGAATGGCCGTGGTTCATTTTCAGAGATCGGTTCATCTAATAAGGCCCTTATTTGTTCCTGAAGCTGATCTGTGATGATGGAGAAGGTGTTCACCGAGGTCTTGTCGTCAGGAATCCTGGTATTCTTCACAAATGAACCGCAGGCAAAGTCGTAGAAATCGTCGCAAGGATCCGTCTTATCGTCCATATTGATAAGTAGCTTAGATGCTGTGTGCAAAATTGTGCATCATAATTTTGTCCCATAGGAAATATATACATTATTTTTTGTGCCTAACTATTGTGAATTCCCCCGGTCCAGTGCCCCTCAAGGATTTACCATAGAAGCCAGTGATCAAACGCAGAAGCGTTTCGAAACGATATGATCTATTATAACAATAATGTTTAACAATTGTTTTGTATATTTAGTTTAACTATTTAAGAATAGCTTCATCATATTTCGTTCTCTTGTTTATTAATCATAAGTATTATTGTGTAATATGCGATTGGTAACCACAATTACATTTACGTCTGTTAGATGGCTACAATTGCATACAAACAAAGAACATTTAAAACACACAATAGCTGTTAGAATTGCCGTGTTTAATGAGTTTAAGACTAATATGTGATGAAGTTGGCGTTTTGTTAAATAATGAGTCATTGTTTTCTTGGGAATTTAATTTTAACAACAGCTCTTACGAGGCATTTTTTTGTATTATACGTAAATAATTAATTAACAATTAATGTCACTATCAATGATTAAGATAAGTTCCGCACACTTATTAAAGTAACAAACCATTTTTCAAATTATAATTGCTAAATTTTTGGTAAATTACAGTGACTATTACTAAAATCTATTCAACATACTTAAACATAGCTGTTTAATAATTACATGCGTTTTGGTAATTTATGCGAACAATCGTGCACACGCAGAAGAAGCGTAATTGGCTTTGTTTAAAGAGAGGTCAAATATCTTACCTGTATGGATGCAGCCAGGAGAAGTACATAAATCGTAGTCCTTTGAGATGACTGCGGGTGGCATGGACGGTGAAAGTCGCAATTCGCTAGTCTGTGGCATGTCTAAAAGCGGACAAGCGGGTAAGAGCGACGAAAACAGGACAATACACGGATATAAAGCTACGTGTACCCAATGAATCTAAATTATATCTTTAAATATTTTTTTAACACACGTACACAATTTTCTTATTCAGATAAATTTATTTATGTATATACATATACAAACTTTTAATCAAATCTGTAATAAAAATGTAACCTGTTATATGTTAATAATAAATATTATTGATTATTTCGAAATATTTGTTACCTAAACCGGGTTGTAACCAAAAGTCACAGCTTCACTGTCCTCATATATTGATTGACAGCGAGTTTTCTGATGAGAACTTTCGTTTAAGATGACATTTTATGTAATATATATTTTTTGTAGCACACAAAACACATTAATAAACGTTATGTTCAAAGATCTGTAGCGGCGTAATATAAAATAATGTAGAGAGAAAGCACATGCGTGGAACACAGTTAGTGATATGTCGATGAAAACAAACTTTACGTTCTGAATAAAAACGGTGAAGACTATAAAGTGTTATAAAAATGGAGATAATATTACTTAATTCTCACCACTAGTTACTTTAGATTTTGTGTACGGGAAAATTGTGTACCACAATAAATACAGAAACTTATGATATTAACTTTGATATTGTATGTAATAGTAATAAAAACGAAAACTTGAAGTATTATTTATTGATAATTTGTTTACAAATATCAAATTATAGCTTTGGATTTACCTTAACTGAATCTATTTTAACGTATAATCTGCGAATGAAGATTAGGCTTATTTCAATAATTCTCCTTTTTAAATTAATAGTTTCCGTATAGTTAAGCGTTTTATTAAATAAGAAAGTTAATTCATACGATCGTATAAGTTTCGTTAAACCGGTGTATATTAGGTTTTATTAAGTATTATCTAGTATTGTTATAAATATTTTGTAAAGACAGAACTTGCTTTATTTAGGTAAAGAAGGTTTAGTAGCTAGTAAGTCTTTCTAGAACTGTCTTTTATTTTAAAAGTTTTAGACTAATAGGTTTTGTCTTTTATTTTAAAAGTTTTAGACTATTCATATGTGATATCTATTAGATTTAACAGAAAATATATAAAATAACACACATTAGTTCAAACATAAGTTAAGCGAGAGCAATGTATACGTGTTTCACCATCAGGTGTTTAACCTATTCATATGAAAATTATCTTGTTATTACTTATTAAGTTACCCCAACACAAACCAAATGGTTAGTAGTTAAAAATATACAAATTAAATCCTTTTCGCAAAAAATGACGACCGGTTAGTATTGATATTGACCCCATTTTACATTGTGAACTTGGTAATATTTTTAAAAGTTTTCCTAATAAAACAAATGTTGACATCGCCCCCAATGACTTTTATCGTATTGACATATTTACATACAATAAGCTCAATGCTTTATATAAAGTTTACTTCAACCGGATAATATTAAATTTATGCAACATAATTCTATATAAACAGACAATATTTTAGATTGCAACTTACAATGAATCCCTGTAGCCCAAATTAGGACGTCTGTCTGTCATTCTAATGAATATGAGCAACTTTATACGTATGTATACTAAAATTTTAATTGAATTGAGCACATAACTTTTAATTGAGCTAAGGTTCGTTAAAAGTTTTACTCGTGAATTAAGCATATTTAAAATTTATGATTGATCTCTGCCTCTGACATAACCAGCGAAGGTAATCATTTTGCAAACTGAACCGTAGGTTAAAGAAACATATCACGAATAAATGTTACAAAATATGATCATGCATAACAATAGATTTACTCAATGCTGTTATTGTGAGTGAAAATGAAAATAGTCCGTGTTGCAGACTATTTGTAAGCATAATTTGTCACCATGAATCGTGCCTGAAATTGGTAAATTGTACGTGATCTAATATTCGGTGGTATTGATTTAAATTAGATCAGATAGTTAGTAAAATATTTGCGTCATGCAACAACAGTGATTCATTACCGTTACGGTGGGGAAACACCTTAACAATTTCGGTGATAGATTTCTTGAATAAACTATTGTTACGACAGTGTCGTAATTTTATACTCGTTCGTCTTGTTATTCCCGAGTTTAAGATTAAATTTCGTAAAGATTATGAAAACAAACTTTAAGCATTGTATTTATTGTTATGTTTTGATTTTTGACATATTTTATATTTGTTTTTTTGTAAGATCGCAAGCGCTTGAAGTGTCGTGCATAAGATTTTATTTAGTAGTAGATCCTATAAAATTTAATACAATGAATACAAATTACTGGAATATTATTTTATTATAAGATAAAACTATTTATGTCTTGATTTATCGAGGAATAAATTTGCAGTTTGCAGCATGGACAAATATTGTTTTCTTTGTCATTGTTTATCGGTTCACACGTTTGCAGAGTTGGCAATTCGGTTAGTCGATATAAATTGTGCGAAAGTATCATTTGTATATATGTGTAAACAAACCCTCTTTTGAAATACAATGTAGGTTTTTCAACCACTTATTGACACAAATACATATGCATATGCATGCAATTGTGTGAATCATTGAAATTTTCTCCTTCTTTGTATTCAGTCCATGTTTTGAACAATTGAATTATACTTGGCCTAACCACATACAATTTGAGGCTTCGAAAATATAAAAAAATAGTCGCTCTTCAATACCTATTTCTTAATTTAAAAATAGAAATAATTACTTAATTTCTCAATAGTAATCTTAAACTGCGTTATGTTTATATAGTTTTTTGGTATATTTTTGCTAATAACTTTGTCCATTTAATCATATTTTAATGTCACCACAAAAAGTCATCCATTTTTATTTTGCCATGTGTAATTCACAACTTAATGCCATGTAACGTATGTTATATTAAAACTCACCATTAACATCAGTGGATGTCTTCATTAGTGCGGTGGCAAGGAAAGCTGCGAGAAAAGCTACAGCTAGAACAGATATCACGCCAAGAGAGAGAATAAGCCTCTTCTCGAGCCTACTTCTCTGCGCCCAAAATGATGGCCTGGGGACAAACATAAAATCATAAAATATATTCGTGGCCCCATTTTTGGAGAGGCTCTACATTATTTATCTGGGTTAATTGATATTGACTTTAACTACATATACAAGTACCAATATCCTGACACGGATAAATATATGATTTAAAACTTAAAGCAAAGCCACCCAAATCATAGATTTAAATAGCACAATGCTTTTGTAAGAAGTTAAAAATGGTAAACGGTTTTTGAAGTAGAAAATTGCTACGAAATTTTCAATTTGTTTGGCTTACACAATTTACTTGGCCGCAATTTTCCTTGGTGTCAAACGAAGGGATCGGGGGAAAGCAGATCCCTTTTTATAACTTATTAAAAGGAAACTTATTGAGGCATCTCTGAATAAGCGGCTCAGAAAATCTAAATAACATGAAACGGAGTCTGGGTTAGATATTGAGATGCAAAATCAAAAATGGATTGTTTTTAATATAACCATCATTTTAATTAAGATCGTAAACTTTAAAAAATACATACTAACATATAAAAAAAAAAAATACAAAACTTCATAAATGTTACTAAATATAACCCAACACTAAAAATAATTAATATAAAAACAATTATATAAGGCTAACTTAATCTTTCTTTTGGTTTACGTTTCTTCGTACTTTATTGTATCTTATATCAACGGTACATTACAGTCACGTGCATTTAATTTTACGATTTAATAGTTTAACAGTTTTATATAACAGAGTTTTAGTTTCCTATAGCCAGGCAATAGTTACTTTTTCACTTATCTAATGAGACAACAGCTAAAGAATGTCAAAATCGACATGTGTCCAATTACATTTGATCTCAGTTATCTTAACAGTCCTTTTATATTTTGATTTTTTCTATAATTTTGTTATTGAAGTTGAATATTTCCCTGATTTAATAGTCAAATTTTATTGGCTATTTTAATTTTTTCAATTTATTGCCATTGTGACAAAGATTATATCAAATCCAAATATTTTGGACAATGACATATAAGTAAGGTCAGGGGATATAAGGCTCATGTAGCACATTAATTTAGGATTGCAAGCTTGATACAGCATTTAAAATTACTACATGTCGTTTTCCTTGATGAATAAAACAGCTGTTTCTAAAATTTTAGTAACATGTTCAGATAATTACATTTTACGTCCAAAAAATTTTTACATGCCTTCGCGGGAAGAATTAAAATTTTTAAATGAAACTTACATTTATCAAAGTATAATCTTTTATTTATGATAGACTTAATAATCACAGGTGATTAGTATTTATCATCATACTTAAAAGTGAACTTTTGTATTAGTTTTTGCTTATTTTATGTTGATATAATACAAAAGTTGGTTCCTATATTGATAAAATATAGTTCCGACTATGGAAATGTTATTAAAGCAATAATTATTACTTAAGAAACGAAATTATCAAAGTAAAATTGCCAGCATAATGAAAACGAAAAAAATGTGTTTATCTGTTTATTTCGAATGAATTTTCTTTCCGCTATTGCCAAAATCTGAACGTCGTCACAAAATATGATGTTATATAGTGCCTCGTATTTATACAACTTACTACAACTACTGCATATATGTTTATTCAGTGATAATTAATTATTAAAAGTCATAACACAAATCCTTAACCTCCAAAGTAAATAATAATTTTCTCGGATTATTCGAATATTTCATTAATTTCTGATAGAATACTGTAACACACTTAGCTGACACTTTATAAAGTCCATAAAATATTAAATAAAACAATAAATTAAGAATTCTCCGAAATGTTTTGATAATGACATAAAAATAAATTATGTTAATAAATATAACTTTTAATAAAATTAGTAACATTTCTTGTTATTAATGGTTTTCTATTTAAACACTCCCTGTTTTTTCATGATAAAGTAGTGACATATCTAGTCATTTATAGTTCAGTGCATCTAGCCGGGTTTAACTACGTTTACAATATACGGCTTACTTCAAAACACTATAAATATATTAAAACACACTATGGTAATATGTTTAATAAAATGATAAACGTTATTAAAATGTACAAAAAATTATGCAACGTCTCTATTATAATAGTGACAGATTTTAAATGCGGACCGGCGTGACCTAAGTTCAATGTCTTTGAGGTCAACGAACTTTTTTGACCAACTAAGTTTCCAAACAACTCTTATGCATTTAACTTTTAAATTTTATGGTGCCTATCAAATATCCAATCAGTAAACCAGTATCCAATCTATAATAATATTTTTATATGTTAGTCTCTATAAAACTGGTAGTCCTGTATTCAAAGATATCTTCAGTTAAATGCTAACTGTAAATTCAAATAACGGTTACTTTTAAATAACATAAAAATGTTATCTAAGAATTTCTGTATTAAAATAATATAATAGATAACATACAGCTAATAAACTTATGTTTAATAAGATGAAATATTTACGTGAAGCCTTTAATAGTTTAAGGACTACGACTGGTTGTGAGTGCGCCGGCGCAGGATTTGCACTTGTTATCTGGTTCTACCGTTACCATGCACTTATGTGTTGAAGTTTAATAACCTCATATCGTATATACTACAACCTATAAAATGATATCAATACAGGAACAGAATAAATGTTTTGTTATTGAAAATATTCGAACTAACAGCTCATAATCTACTTTTACGAATAGTTTTTACCGAGACTCTTACGTAATGCTTTTGTTAAATGACCGTTTCCGAATTTTTATATAATGTGATGCCATCTTTAATAAATATTGAAAATATAATAATAATAAGAACTTTAGCAAATAACATGGTTGTATGAATTTACATTAAGATTGTGTGACGTAAGAGAATCATCATCAAACTAAAATGTATTCAATATTATTAAGTATTAAAACAAGTCTCAGTTTTGTACGTAATAACAACTTGAGCTGATATCTTTAGCTACAGATGTTAAAGGAAAACAACTCCAACGTTGTATTATGACGTAATATTTGGATTTCTTATAAAATCTGTTAACATGCCACGAAGTATAAGAGACTTAGGTTTCTTGGTTGCTTTAAAATTATTTTGTTTCTTTTCAAACTAGTTTTTTTTTATATCTACATAATATGTGTATGTTATAACGTATTTTTACCAATGTAAGTTAATCATACGTTACATGTTTTAAACTTTAAAACTGCAAGATATAAGTTGTTTATTACTTTATAAACTGTAAAGTTTTAATTGCCAATTATAGGAAAATGTTATATATAGATTTTAAAATTAATAAGCTGAGAAAAATAACCTTTGCCGACAGAGCGTTATGATCAAAAAATGTCGTTAAAGTATTTAGAAGTAATAAGTATATCGCTAAAGTATGACCGAACACATTATACTAATCAGATTAATATTAAATAAGAACATAAAACGACATCAAACACTGTGTCAGATGAAAAAAGTATATGGGTTTAAATTTTAACCACATTAAAAGGCAATCTTTGGACTTTCAAAAGCAAATCGTATTCTAGATGAAAATTTTAAGTTAATAATTAACTGTAGAGGATTATTTCGGAATGATATAATATTATTTACGTTTCTATAATTCAGAATATATAATTACTTAGAAATGTTAATAGATACATATTTTCTATGGAACTTTACGTGGACGTGCTCTGACGTTATCAGCATAGAACACGTCGCATCGCAAAACCTCAATCTCAGATATCGATAAGGCTTGATTAAAAGATTTAATGGTCACGAGTAAAAGATTCATTAAAATAATTTTGGTTTTGTCCTAATGTGAAGAGATCAAATAATTTATATTTAAAAAAAATGCAGTTTTATAAAATATCTGTGTTCCTAATAATGTCGGAAATAGTTTGTCTAAATGGTAGTAATTTTATATAGGAAAATCATAGGTTTTTATAATAAAAATTCTGTAGCGTCATAGATATTGCAATCGTTGTGAGACGTGTATAAAGACGGCAACATTGTGTAATTGTAGAGTTACTCACTTGGAATTATTCCTCATGTTGTAGTTACTCGTGATGTACTCTGCGTCTCCACTGAAAACAAAAACATGTATTAAAATAAAATAATCCTTAATATTAATACACATCAATAAGAACATAAATCATTAG
This sequence comes from Danaus eresimus, assembly GCA_018231745.1. Taxonomy (NCBI): domain Eukaryota; kingdom Metazoa; phylum Arthropoda; class Insecta; order Lepidoptera; family Nymphalidae; genus Danaus; species Danaus eresimus. The sequence continues at coordinate 26,093 of DVQP01000064.1, forward strand.
CTATACTTTTTATGTTGATTCATAAGTTTTTGTATAATATGAATAAAAAAAAAAAAACTTCACGGAGCATCTCATTTGTTTTTATTATTAAAACAAAAAGGATTCTAGTCGTATTTATATAAAAAGTATAAAACTAAACTAGTTTGTATAAAATAAAAAAAACGAGACGAGTTTTTGTGTTTCGTTTATTGGCTATAAATTGGTATCTTTCAAGAATAAAAATTCTTATTATACATTGAAAAAAAAACTCTTCACAGTTAGCAACAAATAAATTCAAATAGCGACTTATAAGTTATTTTACTTCGATGTTTTTAACGAGCGACGAAATACGATTCATATTTCGTTGGTATTATTATATGTTTATTTGAAAAACTTTTTGAATATTTGTTATATTTGAGTTTAGTTATTATTTTAAGTGGTAGTTATTTGGAGTTGGAACGAATTCTAGGAATGGAGCCTCTAGGCTTTAGGCGGCCGTGGCCTGTATGTGTGTGTTCGATCTATTATGCCGGAAATAGAATTCATGTCTTCCACGAGCTATTCCAGCCACTATATCGACGTTCCGCGTGACCCGTCTATAACTTCCGTATCAGCTGTCTGTTATGTTTAAAAGTTCGCTGTTAAAGTTACCAACTTATATTTCTATTTCTAATACTGATTTTGTAAAGTGGAATTATTTATTTTATTTCATTTAGCCACTTCTTGAGACATGTAACGTTTTATAAACATGACTATCATACTAATACCAACTTTATAGGTGTAACTGCTTTTAATAGGGGCGACGCACCTAGCTTGTGATATATACTTATAATATTAAAAAAATTAAAATCTGTTTTACGGTGAAAGTATTTTTAATAACGTTAAAGAAACGCTATTAAAAATTTGAATTATTATTATTATTAGCATTCTAAAATTTTTTTTAACAATCACAACCTAACGTATATGTAATTTTATATATAAATATAATTTTCTTGTGTCTAAGAGCGATAGATGAATAGCCGTTTACCGTTAAAGTAAAAGATAAACATTTTATTAATGTTTAAGCAATAAAAACATTGTTCATGACCCAAATTAAGGAAGCTATGAACGCTACTACGACCACAGAGCCGCGTTGAAAGAAAATCACGTACATAAAAGTAGATGTTGTAGTACATGTTTATTAACGTATATGTACATTAATTATAGATATAATATTTTAATACGGGGATTCATATTTATCTTGACAGGTTCGTGAATCCAACATCTGGCTATTTCGTACCGTACTGGTGACATGCCTTAATCTCATCATTTGAGATGTAATAAGTATTTCCTGCTTAACAGCCGTCGCAATATTCACGGAAATCTTGTTAAATGCAGCTATGTGTGTTACCATATACTATAAGTACACACATCTGGTGTATATAAATGGGTTGTAAGAAACTAGAGATTTCATTATACGTTGTTGATGCAGTAAATGGTATTTTAACAACATGGTACGTGTTTAAGAAAGTTCATCTGGATTTATAAATGGTCCTGGTCGAGACATACCGGTTGCGCCGGCTAGAGCGTGCTACTTTCTATTGATAAATGTGTTGAATTATTCGATATTACACCCTGTACTGCAGGAGCTCACATTCACTTACAATATAGTATGTAATTCTATACGACTTTCTAGAAATCAACAAATAAATGGTTTTATTATACGATCTTTGATAATTATAATGAATTTATTATCAATGGGAACCTGTCTGTTGAATTGTATCCACTAAGCTGATTTCATTTAATCATGTGTGCATGGATGACTCAAGATGAAATTAATCAATGAACTTTACAAATGAAGTATAAAACCGTCAAACGGATGTCCTTTTCCCCCTTTCAAATATCTGTGCATAGTAACTTTCATGTGCATAGTAATTCCTACCTTCTGTACAATTGTAACATCTTTTTTTTTATAGTATTCTTAACAGTACGCTTCACTTCACCCTTTGTAATCTTTCCCTATAGCCTTTGTACCATTACTTAATATGTGTAAAAATATATTAATATATAGCTGATCAGCCGAACAAGTTACACTTACGTTAACATGAAGTTAACTAAGGTTACTTTATTCAGAAACGAATTAGATTCGATACAATTTTAAATTATATTATATTTATTTCTATTAAATATTATTTTTAAATAATATTATACCTATACGTAATACATTTTTAAAGAAGTCATTGTGCTTACTTATTTTTGAATAAGTTACATGCTCATTTTCTGATTTTAAAGAAACCAATTTTTGGATATGTTATTAAATTTGAATACAAAATATATATTTAAAACCAAAATCCGTTGCTATACATATGTATGTTTTTTAATTAACATTTTGGGCATGATATCCAAAAACAAAATTTAGATTTCTAAGTGCAAATGAAATTTATTACGGCAATTGCATAATTGCAGTTAACACACAAGCATGAAATTATATTTTATCGCTTTAAAATTTGCACATGTAACAGATATATTTTCTTGAAGGCTAGTATGTAAAATACGTAACGATAATATAAAATACGTAACGAAATCATCTTATACAATAGTACCAACGTACACATGCGAATTATAATCAGCCAACTGTAAGTGCATCGATATCTTAAAACTGATTAAACACATTCTTCGATGTTATGAGACTTAAAATTAATATAAATTCGGCATACGTTAAACGCTCTGTGATAAGACTATCCATAAGATAAGCTTTCAAAATATTTCATAAAGGAGCTCTAAAAACACTCATCTTTATAACTGAAGCTGGGTATAAAATACGAAGAAAACAGTCTAAGAAGCGTTTATTATTAATTCAACGTAACTACTGAAATCAATCGGAATTGTGACCTTAATAGCGCCTGACGTGCTGCGGAGAGTTAGCTGCTTGGTAAGATAAAGCATGGTTTGTGAGAATTTATGCCTCAGGTTATCTGTTATGTATGAAATTCCCTGCAGCTAACGATGCCTTTAAATATAAAAACAATTCATTCTCTGTAATCCTGCTTACTTGATTCTTATCTTTTAAATAAGGTGACGAATTATTAAAACGAATAATATCTTTAAACAATCTTCTTAATCGTTCATTTTTGTACGTCCACTGTAATGATGTATGTATATAGTTGTTTTTGTGTTGCTATCGACTATTAAAAAACAATAAAATTTATAGACAAAATATCATGAATCACGTCCCGAGTCGAAGAGAAAGCTTTTCCACCAACATATCACATCTAAAATAATTCGATAAAGCATTGATGAAGAACTTAAGAATTGTTCCAAACGGAATATATAATAATAAGTTTTTATTAAAGCTTTTCTCAACAGTCGGGTTCAAATAAGAATTTCTTCTATACACATGACTATTTTTTACCAAAACGACAAACATCTCACGCGTATACATGAGGGTTAAAAATTATATCTAAATGGAAAAATCATACGTAAATATATTGGTAACCTTTATTCGTATTAAGATTAATGAAATACCTGAGCATCAGAAATCGACGAATACATTAAGTGCTAACTGTTATTAAAAAAGTAATAAAATAATAAAAAGTAATAAAAATTCTAAAACTAATGCCATATTAAAGGGCACTCTTATGGGTATATTTATTTTGGGAATCAAATGTTGCTCACAGAATAAGATTTCCTCGGTTTGGAAATAATGTATTAAATAAAAAATCTAGAAATTGTACATAAACATGGATATGTTATTAGAGCTTACCTCAGTATCTCAAACTTACATACATTGAATAACCGAATTTCCAACAACGTAAATCCCCCTAACGTGAAATTCGGCACGTATTGTACAACGGCAGGAGTGATACGATATTTAGCGGGTAATAGAAAAATATGTATACAACATAAAACGTGATCGAATTTTACATAAGATAAGGTTATTCTAACATAAAATATGATAGAGTATTAGAAATATTTTAAATATTGATGTAAGGCAACATCATCGAGTTTTTAAATATATTGTTCTAGTGTAGGTATACCTTTGTATGTTATAAAGCAGTTCTGCGGATCGAAAAACCCCAGAATAACCTGTTTTAGTTACTCATGGAAATTGTTGACGTACATAGAAACGAATAAAAAAAGCCTTAAAATAACAATGGCAGTAAAACATCATTGCGGTTGCAATGAAGACTTGTTTGTTCACATTTATATATTTCTTATTTTATTATTATTTATTGTCATAATATTATGTCATAATTTCTCTTTATTATTGGAAATTCTTTACACATATCAACGACAATGAACGGTGTGTTACTAAATTCAAATTGCTTCATATAAGTATCGTTACCAAAATAACCGAAAAGATAAAAAGCTTTTTGGCAGACATATTTATCACAAGAGTACTATACCGATGTTTGATCATCGTAGCTGCGGATCCAGTATCAATAAATCAATAAAATCGAACACTGACCGTTATAGTGTAATTGTGTGTGTCTGTGTTATAAATGAATGACGCAGATCTGTTACCAATTGACTGCTTATTAAAAATGCTAACAATAAATACGAGATTTTAGTTTTTTACTACACACGAGCATCAATGTTCTTGATATATTCGAATACAAATAGATTAACTAAAAAATAAAATATATTAATTAAAAAAAAAACAATACGTTTAATTTTTATATATCCATTTAAATAGAATTGCAATATTTATTAGTACGATTAAAATAAAAAAAAAAATGAATTTCATTTCCCCTCTAATCGTGCGCAATTATGTCGAACTTGTTTGCACATTTGCGTTAAAAACTGCGACACAAAAATTCCAGTGCTATGATCAATCCTCGTGGCTTTAATAAGCATCCATTAATGAAATTATCTCTATCGTTTATTAATTATTTATTAACATAAAATGCATATGTTGCTTAAATTCAACACAAGGAATTATTAGAAATTTGAATTACACTGAAAATTTCCGATACAAATATTCAAAAATTTATACAAATTGACGATGATTTAATAAGAAAAAGTTTATACAGGGCTACTCGACTTCAAACACGGTTTAAAGGTATTTGTATGATAAATTAATTTATTCGCATTAGACCTCATCCTTATGTTAACAACATGTGCAGTATAAATAATTATCTTTTTATGTAAAATCTAATCCAATGTTCGTATTATAATTCATTAAAATGTTTTTTTTTATATATATTAAGCGAAGTTAAAAATTGTGTAAAATGTGTTAAAGTTGTATTTAAGTTTAGGTGAACGCGGAAAAAGATCGAGGATTCTATACAAATATCAAAAAATCTTAATGGCATCTGTCCTTGTGTCTTCTCGAGTTTGTTATGTTGTACCATATGAAAGAATACTAATATAAGTTTTAATAAGTAATATTTAAATAGTAATAACCCTGATGAAATCGATTTAGCGAGTTTCATATAATAAAATAACTGTGATGTTTCAAATACCAAGAAAGACTATTGACTCGTAGCTTAAATACGGTGAGTGTATAATGTGATACAAAATTCACTGATATTTGCAAATTAACTTTAATTTTCTATATGCTTCTTAAAATTAACCAAAGTGCTATATAAAAACCTAAAATGATAACATAAGGCGCAAGTAATTCGATGAATATTTATATCCTTTAGAAAAAAGTAGCAATGGTTGGTTTTGAGTATGCACTCAAAAATAATGCTGGGATTTTATGTATGTAGTCCAATTCCACTGTTGATAATTTAAACAAATGATATCTTTAATTATATCGCTCACCGCAGTGTCAAATTGATAAAAATGATCGTAATGCACTGATGGTGTAGCGATGTTTTTACTACCGCTCTCATTTTACGATAATGGAATGGATCGTTCTCTGAAAATATAGACATTTTTATGATCAAATAATGTTATAAGACAGCAGATGACGCAGCCGACGCAACGTACTCGAAATAAATAGATTTTAAAGTTGTGCGTTGATAAGTGAATAGAAAACTTTATAGTAAAAGTTTGGTTATAAATAGTTCTGTGAAAGGCAAAATGTTAAGAGGTTTGATGGGCTATCGTTCAGAACACTATGGCAAAACAACTACGAGATCTATTTTGACCATTAAGTAAATATTAACAAAAATCTTCAGACACATATCCTTAAAAGCCCGCGCCTGAGGATTATTGTCAACTAGTTTTATAGTTTTTTTTTTATTATTAATACTTCCGTTGACTTCAACTTTCTTATTTAAACATTTATCAGAATTGTATTATAGGCGTGGGATGAACGAGTATTTTTATTATTTTGGATGGAAGAAAAAAGTTTTATTGTCACGATAGAAAATGTAGCCAACAATATCAAATACTTTTGAAAACAATTTAAAAGTCGAAATAAATCAGGTGACATCTTAAATTATTGTATTATTAAATAGTTTATTAACGAATCGCATTTGTTAGAATAGTAGGAAATAACGGAAATATTGATATACATGAAATAAAATTGGATTACAAATAAAACAAGGTAACCTTGAAGGACAGAAGAAAAATAAAACGTTCTAAATTTCAATTGTACAATCATTTTGTTTGTTTCCACAAATACGTAGCCTCTATGTATCCCTCGAGATAAGAATATAGAGCATGTTTTTTTTATCATTTCTTAGAAATTCTTTATGCAAGAAGTATTAAAAAAAAACTTTATAGCAGGCATACTTTTACCGATTTCCTATCGACATATAATTTCGTCGAGAATTATTTAACTTGTGATATAACTTCTGATTTCTCAGTTTTTATTGATCCTATCAGGATATGCCACTTACTGATTGATGTTGAGCACCAACAGTTAAAATAAGTGGGTTTCATAATATTTGTCGAATGAATGTTTTTTTCGTCTTGTTTGACTTAAGCTAAATCACGCTTTGTCCGAGACTTTTTTTTATGAAAATGTAATATGACGTTTAACGACTAAATTACACAATTTAAAATATATTATAGAATTGTAGTAAATAACTTACTGAAAGTAATACTTGGTCTTTTTTTACCAATGGCGTTTTATACGTAAAAATGTTTAACAAGTTCGTATCTAGGCAAGTTCTGTTCGTGATAATTAATTTGAATAAAACGTAACATATTAAACATTACATTCGAATAATACGTATAAAGTTACTTTGCGATAAAAATTGTTAGATCACTTAGTTTCTTGGGATGGAATCGTGACCAGCATGTTAGGGACCGACGGAAAAACAAGCTTCTTGGTCGTAGGTGCTGAATAATGAAGATATATACAATACAAAATTCGGCCAAAAGGGTCGTAACATTAAAAAAATGACTTTGCAATTTTTACATTTAAAATTTCTTGTTACTGATGAGTGAAAATGTAAGTATATATTTTTTTTGTAACAAACAGCAATCCAATCAAAATATAATTTATTCAAACTGCCTCTGCATTTGAATCGTCATGCTAATGTGGCATCGGAGGAAGTTAGCCCCGGCTTGGAATGCAGTTTAGTTGAGAAGAGCTGCCGAGAAACAGGGGTATACATAGATACATACCCAGTAATTGAAGATTCGTTAACAAAAATAATATTATAAATTCAAGAAAAATAGGTCTAAGCATTTTTACGTGCAAGTTCTTGGGCACATTTAGAAGATAAAATTTTTGAGATTACCATAAATGTAGCAGTGATCTCTATGACTAGTTCATCAACCTTTACACATTAAAATGGTAAGGATTTTCAAGAAATATAAATAAACACAAAGATACTATAAACCGTCGCTTTGTAATACTGTTGTATCGTTTACATAAAAAACAATATTATTATATTAGAAAAAATAAGTGTGAATAATGTTTTTTTCGGTAGATGAAAGGAACTAAATAATTATGTTAACGATAAGCTTAACGTTAGAGCAGATCAGCAATTTGCAGATCAGATTTGATTGAAAATCAGATTGCAACTGATTTAGTTAATATTGTAAATTATATAATTTAACCATTTTTTTGCATTGTATTCATGATAATTGAAAAATGAAAACGTAGTAAACAATGAAAAAATATATTTATTTACATTTTCATATAAAAATATATTTATATATATTTTCATTGCTATCAATTACCTGTTTCGTGTAAGTAATTAAAGTGTCGTTATGTGAATATTGAACATCTGCAATAAATTCGGTTCAAATATTTCGTTATAAAACTAAATCTTTCAATGGAATAGGAACAACTTGTGATTTGTATGAAATGAATATTAAGACTTTGGAAGTCACTACGCCAATAAAACAACGATAAGTGTTTCAAATGTCAGAAGTCGAAATGTACAGAATCGTCTTCAATATTTCCATGTATGTATTATGTTAGTGGGTTTTTACAACAACGCAAACAAAAACCTCTTCAGCTTAAGATATATCGTTTATTAGCAGCTTCATTTACTGATAAATGTATGTCTGTAATTTAAACGATAAATTCCTGAGCACTTTTAATGTAAATGCATAACAAAAGTCGACATATATTTACATATAGAAAACTAAAAAGTTAATAAAGTAACAATGCTCATTGATTGTTGATAAATTTAATGTTATTACAATAATCTTTAACGGTAGATGATTGCTACATTTTTAATATAAGCATAACTTTATAGGCGTTCGTTACTTGAACATAAGCTAATTTCTATCGGTTTTTCAATTACGTATCTAGAAGTTATATTCAAAGTGATGTAGCAATCAAAGGTATTTCCGAGATTCACATTGTATCCTGCAGTGAATATAGTTCGTATTTTCATATACTGTCCTCAATTAAACAATCTTTAGTGTTTTATAAGAAAAATATACGAAGAAAAATATTATTAGGGGCTTTTTCCATTGAAAATAATTTGTTTACATAAACAAATAAAAAATATTTTACATCTAAGATATATAAATTTTATAGAAAATTGTTAAGTTTATAATTATTTTTATAATTGAAATACACCTTATTCAGTAAGAATTTTGTTTTTTAATAATTTTTAAAAGATAATCACACCATAAAATGTCAAGTTATTTCTATAATATTTTTATTTCTAAACTAATGTTCTGTATATTATTTTCTATTAATTTAATCAGTTTAGTTTTATCATCAGAAATAAAATATTTGCTGGCTAAACAATATCAAAGAATTTGCTCTAAGAGCAACGTAAACTAATTTGCTTTTATTGAAAATTGAGTTAACCTTCAAATATTTCTTACATAAGTTATAATTTACTTATGAATTTGTATGACGGCTTGCATACGAGTTTAATAGCATATTCAATTGAAGATATTTTGATTATAATCCTTACTTTTACTGCATTGAATTTAAAATATTATCTAATGTAAAATTGGGCATGCTCATTAAATGAATTAAGTCGTAAAAAGCCCTTGATTACATCATTATCAAGATTGTCTCAAACAACTTGAAATTATATTTATAATGAATCCAGAAATATACTAATGGGTCTTAGAATAGGTAAAAATTGTAAAATTTAAAATATAATATGAAGGAACCTTTTACGCTTTTGAAGCTACTTAAAAAAGGTTCTGCTAACCGTTAATGTTGGCGAAGCGGAAAAAATTCTTGAACGTTAGAAGTAGCTAAACATTATATATACAACAAATATTTAAAACGATGTTTTTATGTATAACGTATATTGTGTTCAAAAGTAATAAAAGTAACGGAAATTGATTTGATTGAATAATGAATAATATATTATACTGAAATAAAATACAATATGTTGTGTTATCATTAAAGAATATCTTTCGCATTGTATTCTGTATTTGCTGTTAAAAAACTCGTTACAAGGGTCAAAGTTTCAAAGAGACTTGTTGCATCACGATATAAAAGTTTGCTTTCACATATTACAAGTACACAAAGTACGGATCACAGATTACACAGCCCAATGCCTTATACGATACATAAATATTTAGAACTTCCAAACTTCTGTAAACATATATACGTGTGTTATATACATAAATATAAATAAATTAAAAAAAAATCAATCGCGTGGCGGGGAAATAAACGTCTTACCTCATGGAGACGGGACTCGTTCTTCCGGATGAAGCAACGGAGGCTGTAGGGCTGTGCCTAATTTGTGCTCGTGTTTTCTCGGCACCTCACCTTGCGTCGCGTGACTTGTGCCTGCCGTTTGTCAGCCGCGGTGCGACTGACTGTGTACTGAGCCCGGCGCTCGCCTCGCATTCACTTTTATACATTCCCCCTTCTCACTGTTTTCTTGTATAACAACCCTATATATTTACGACTCAAAAACGAATATTTTCTATTAAGATTTACTCTTGGTTAAAATTACTGTATACATTTGATATCGCACCCGCGTTGATTTTATTAATAAGACTTGTAATACTTATTGGAAAATTTGTTTTGCTGTCCCGTAATGGAAATTTTAAGGATTGTTTTGGTAGAGTTGATTGAGACATATTCTAACGTCCTAAAGTAATAAATTTCTAAAGATTTTAAATAAAAACAATAGACTGTATGTACACGTTCGGTAATTGATCATTTTTGTATGTGATATGCTCGTTGTTGAAAGTAAATAGTGTTTTTTTAGATATGTAGATTGTATATAACGTTAGGGATTATGATTTCACAGATACTGAGTTGGAAGGGAATGCTATATTGACTTTACATTCTGAACCGGCTAAATGTAATTAATAACTATACTCGATTGATTAAAATTTTAGACTAGTTCCTCTATTACAGTTGTTTCAAAGCTATTCATCCTTATATGTGAGTGTCCGTCACCTCATCTAACTTTAATATATAATAGCTTGACTATCACTTTTCTTCTATATGTTGAGTAATTAAAAATAATTTTAATTTACTTACATGTACAGTTGTATAAAAAAATGTTTTGTTTTACGATCAAACGGCCTTTGTTTTAATCCGAATACGTTGTTTGTTCTTAGTCACAGATGACATCGATATAAAATGAGGAATAGGTTACGTTAAAAGAATATTACTTGTGTCACCTCATTTTAACAAGTGTTCAAATAAACAACATTACAATACAAGCCGTCTCAATAACTTTGTGATGTGATGTGAATGTGAAAACATAATTTATTTTAAATGAGGTTTACGGATTTATTACGCGTGATCAATTTAAAATAATTATACATTAGATTTGTTTGTAATTGTAAAGATTGTATCAAAATATGTCTTCTTATTAAACATATATATTCAAGTCTCGACTGCAAACATAGCACACACGGAAATTATCTACTGGCCTCATTCCAGGACTGTCAGGCTTTGTGTCATCTTAAAAAATAACAAAAGATATTATTTAGTGCATGATTTTTTTTATCTTAATAAAAAATAGTAACAATACTTAGTGAAAAATATATATTCTTAGTTATGGCTTAAGGCATATTCCAAACCGTAATTTTTATTGTTATATATATATGTCTTATTTGCTTTATTTATGTTAGTAAATTAAAGAAACTGTATAAGCATGCCTTTTTTCACCTTTTTGCCTCTTGAAGTAAGTAAACTGAAATATGAGAAAAATACAATTATTTAGCTTAATTATCATAAACTGTAAATTATTTTGAAGGTTAAATAAGTTATTTTATTATCAAAACTGGGTAAATGTTTTAAAAAAAAATGTAACTGAAATTCTAAGAAATGTCGAAAATTTGTTTCGTTACGTAATTCGAATATTTTTCGAATTTCTTTTACTAATGATAAACATTGTGTTTATTTATTTGCTTGTTATTCTTACTGAACAGAAGAAAGGAAACATTTTATTAAAAAAAGAAAAAAACGATTTCCGTCTGGTAAATAGAATCAAATACACTAAGGTACACTAAGGCTAAGACATACAATGTAGGTAGGTTATCTACAAATATATTGAGCATAACCTAAAATACCATTATAATATATATTACACAGAAGAAATCATTCCAAATTACCAATATTCCGACATGATGTGTTAATGACTTCGATTAAAATAAACTATAATTAAACGAAATGAAAAATTGACAAAATGTTTATATTTTGTATAATTATATGAAAGACGGATTATTTCTAAGAGAAATGAAAGTTTGTAAAAATCTAATAATTTTTAATAGTGAATGTACTTCTATTTTTCAGGGACACATAAAACAGAAAATTTAAATAGCCATTTTTATAAAACCATAAAGCATTCTCACAATAGATAACAATTTAATTCTAAGGACATAATCCTTCAAGAGGCTTATTGTCCTTGTATCCAAGGAGTTCGTATAAAACGAGATTGTTTGCGAAGTTTACGACTAAATTTAAATATAGATCGAAGTGAGCACCTGTGATTGTCACTGAGAAACACAAATAGTTCCCATAAGTAGAGGAAGGTAGGCAGATTAGATAGTATTCAGAAAATAAGAGGGTTTTTATAAACATTTTTCACGTATATAGATAAATAAACTATTTATCTCTCGAATTTGTTTTGGAATTTTAATATATCATATGAATATATTGCATATGTTTTAACATATGTTCATTGTGTTTATTTTTTTTCTAACCTCTCTTAAATACAATTAAAAACTAAGGAGGAAGGTGACAAATATTTGACTGTCTCTGAATTTTTCGGGGTTTTGCTTACCAAAGATCTGAAGAGAGAACAAATAATATAGTACACATAACATTCGGTTTTCAGCCCCGAATACGAGGAGTTTAGATAGAAATTATTTTGATATCTTACCAACTAAGTAACTGTAATGCAGTCAAATATTTAATGGAATATTTGAAGAGAACTTTGTAATAGAAATATAAAAAGTACGGTTTTGAAGTATTTGCAAAACTCGGACAATGTCAACACCAAAATGTTTTTTCTTATAACCAGAAAGTGTTTGAACTTGTAAATTTGAAGTACGTGTTAATCAGCTATTAATGATAATTTCTGAAAAACATTATTCCAATTTTAGATAGATAGGAAATGTATTTTCCACTGAAGTTTCGTTGCAGTATTGTTTTAATAGGATTATTTGATTTTGTATGTTATATATAGGGTTTAATAAAGTGATGGTGTTAGAAGAAATGACCAATTTGCTTCTAATGCAATGCATTTTAAAAAGTAATATATATATATATATATATA